>CM077243.1:1660067-1690067 GCA_039654775.1 Spinibarbus caldwelli
TTTGGGTCTTTTCTTTGGTGTGTAGAGAGAAAGTGTGATGTGAATGTGGTGGAGAACGCTTAAAGAAACTAATGTTCTCACCCTCGGGCCATCTGAGATTAGGATGAGTTTGTTTCTTCATCATATTTGGAGAAATGTGTCTCAGCAATGGATGCTCTGCAGTGAATGGGTGCCGTCAGAATGAGAGTCCAAACAGCTGATAAAAACATCACAATAATCCACAGCACTCCAGTCCATCAGTTAACATCTGGAGAAGACAAAAGCTGAAACAAATCCATCAAGACATTTTTAACTCAAATCTGAGTCCATAATCCATAATAACGCTTTTTATCAGCTGTTTGGACTCTCATTCTGACGGCACCCATTCACATCCATTGGTGAGACAGTGATGTAATGCTACATTTCTCCAAATCTGATGAAGAAACAAACTCATTCTAATCTTTGATGCCCTGAGGGTGAACACATTTACAGCACATTTTCATTTTTGGCTGAGCTTTTCCTTTAATGCCTAAAATGATCTTCTGAGAGCATGCAGCAGTGAAGTATGTTAGTTGATGTATTGGTGCGTTAGATGAATGCAGTACTGCATTACTGCACCATTATCTGCGGTGTGACAGTATTTCAGATCCAGCAGGACAGTGGCCAGATCTGACCCTCAGTCCAATGGGAGGTTTATCTTTCTGTGTCACGTTAACCAGCACTAACTACCCATCCTTCTGCGTTTGTCAGAGGTGAAGACAAACAGAGTGAAAGCAGCTGCTGTGTGTTTTGTAGATGGATGAGTCACTGCTGAATTTACTGCATGTTCCATTAGGAGCTGAAAACATTCACCTCCAGAGACGGATTAGCCAATGAGAGACGGGCTTCAGAAGCAAATGAAAAGACATTATTTAGTGAGTTTTCTTTTATTGATCTTCTCTGGTTGCTACAGAATCACCTCTGATCCTTTGACACTGAGCGAGACTGCAGAGGAGTTCTTTCTGGTGCGTCAGTTTAATGTTGAGATTCATTTTGAGTAATCCATTAATTGTCTGACTACTAAAATCTAAAGAGTTATTTTATTTAGGTACTTTCTGGCGTGTCTGTTTTGTGTCACTTTGAGTAAGTCGTTAGTAGTTTGACTTCCTAAAAAGTCCTTTATTTTTAAATTCTATTGTATTGTATATTATTTTATATAATTAATTTTTATTTAGTTTTATCTTATATCATTTTATTTTATTTTGGTTTTTAATAATTTAATGTTATTTATTTTTTAGGTACTTTCTGGCATGTCTGTTCAATGTCTTGTCACTTTGATTAAGTCATTAGTAGTTTGACTTCCTAAAGAGTCCTTTGTTTTTAATTCTGTTCTAATTTATATTTTATATAATTAAGTTTTATTGTGTTTATTTTTTATTATTTTATATTTAAATTTTATTTTATTTTTGGTTTTAATTTATTTTATGTAAAAAAAAAAAAAAATTAAAAAAAAAAAAAGATACTTTCTGGTGTGTCCGTTCAATTTTGTCACTTTGAGTAAGTCATTAGTAGTTTGACTTCTTAAGAGCTTTATTTTTATTCAGTTTTATTTTATATTATTTCATTTTTTTTCATGCATGGTTTTTTTTTTTTTTTTTTTTTTTTTAAGGTACTTTCTGGCATGTCCATTAAACTTCTAGGGCCGCTTTTAGTTTGACTTAATTTTTATTTATTTATTTATTTTTATTCTTTTTATTTTATTTTTATGATTGATTTACTTTCTGTCATGTCCATTCAGCATTTACGGTCAATTTAAGTACTTTGACTGCCTAAACAGTCCTTTTATTTTTATTTATTTATTTATATGTATTTTATTTAGAATTTTCTGCACGAATGTTGCGAGACATTGCTTTAGCAGGTTTAATATTATAGTTAGAGGTTTGTTCACAGACTGTACTCCAATAGCAAGCACAGATTTTTTACATTTATATTTATGCATTTAGCAAATGCTCTTATCCAAAGTAACTTACACCAGAGACATAAAAGCAATTCGTCATGGAGCCAACAACATGCGTAATATACAATGCCAGGTTTATTTGACAACTATGACTAGATTATTGCTTTATTATTATGGCTATGAAAGCTTCATTCTGTCCCAAACGGTTTTTATCCATTTAAATCTGAAAGAAAGCCTCTCATATCCATTGTATTTCATTACGGCCAACCGTTTGCTAATAAATCGTGGTTAAATGCCCATCCACATCCAACTCCCACACCCAAACAAGATAATTAATATTGCATACAAAATAACATAAAACTGATTATGTAAACACTCAAATCTTAAATAACAACATTGATACATTTACAAATTACATTTGTATATAGGTTATATATAATTTCTTTTTCAGACATCAGTTTCTTGTCTCATTTAAATTGGTTGTCATGGTAACGACACTAATTTGTGGAAATTCAGCGCATTGTGAGTTCCACAAATCTGAACGCATTAGGCCTACTTGTAAATTGACTATTAAGATAAAACATTTTGCTCAGACATTTATTATCTGTGATACCATTAGGCTACTGGATGCCTGATTAGCTCTATGTAACAATCCCTAGTTGCTAAGAAATTGCCATCACACATAAATTAATTTTATTACATTTGGATTTGGATCCATGTTTAGATATTATCAACGGCTACTTTTTGACTTTAACTGTTTCTTGTTCAATTGTTTTGTTGTTGTTGTTGTGTCAGTTATTGCATTATTATTTCAGTCAAACCTATAAAACCCTTTGTTACCCCAAACTACATATAAAAGCCTGATCAGTGACATAAAAGTAATCAGAATGCAGCTACTTGTTCTTTTATTACTCATTGACGCGTGAGCTTCCCCTTTAAATAACGTGATGCTCTGCCCTCTATATGTATGACGCTGCTCCCTTTAAGCGCTGTTGGAAGCGAATTAATTTTTATTTTTTTGGAAGCGAATTAATTGATTCAGCATTTCGACATTTCCGTAAGGATGCGTTAAATTTGACAAAGCAGTTTAATAAAGTATGCATTGATCTTGTGAATTAGCGAATTTTACTACACCAATATTTTTACTTGGCTGTAAAAGTTTTATATGGAAATATTACAAAGAACACTCTGAACCTTTAACAATGCATCGACACAAAAACACGCACAACTGCCACAAATACTGCCTAAACAAAATACTGATTTTGTGCACTTTTTATGTACCAATATTTTAAATTGGTCTTTGAACTTGCATGGCAAAAAAAAAAAAAAAAAAAGCCTTACCTTGCCAAAACACCGACAGAACCCATTGATCTAATGGCATTGTTGAGCGCTCCAAATCCAAATGCAAACTTTGCATGCAACAATCAGAGGCAGCGACTGACAGCGCTCTGATCCAGTGGCATACAGGCATCGTCAGAACGACAGTACTCTAGTCCAATGATGTTGGGGGATCCAGTGGGGGCGGCATTCATTATTCAGGGCGTCCGTGCCACTCTTGATCACAACCCTGTTAAAGTGTAGTGGCAGCACGTGCGCTCATTGTCGCTCTAGGTGACCGCCTAGCTTGCCTATGCCTAGAAACAGTACTGTGTGAGAGAGAAAAGAGTGAAAATTGAAAGAAGGGAGTTTATCTCTGTACTGACGCAAACATCAACAAATTGTAAAGGTATTTGTTGTGGATTTCGCTGAACTTGTAAACGTGATGTCATATAAGTGATGTGTTCAGATATTTTCTGGTGCATCAGTTTAGTTCAGGGTCACTTTGAGTGAGTCATTCATTACCTAATGAGTCCTTTATTCATAAGTCCTTTATTCGTTTGTTTTTATTCGATTATTTTATTTTCTGGTGTGTCAGTTTAACATTCAGGGTCACTTTGTGTAAGTCATTGACTACTTTATTTATCCATTGACTCCTTTATTTTTTATTTTTTTCCATTTCCATTTACTTTTATTTTATTTAATTTTTTATTTTATTTTGATTTATATATTTTTAATATATTTTATTATTTTTATTTTATTTTCAGATACTTGCTAGCATGACAGGTTAATTTTTTGCGTTGCTTTAAGTAAGTCATTAGTAGTTTTATTTAGTAGTTATTTTACTTTTTTTTTCTTTTTTATTATTTTATTTTATTATTATATTTCAGATACTCTTTGGCACATCAGTTTAACATTTAGGTTTACTTTGAATAAGTTATTGATTACATAGAGTCCTTTGTTTATTTTTTATTTGTTATTTTTTTATTTGGGGGAGGGGGTATTTTATTTTATTTTTTACATTTTCTGGCATGTCAGTTTATGTTTGTTTTGAGTAACTCATTAGTAGTTTTATTTAACTATATTAGTAGTTTAATGTTTTTATATATATATATATATATATATATATATATATATATATATATATATATATATATATATATATATATATATATATATATTTTTTTTTTTTAAGATGCTTTCTTCCATGTCACTGTAACATTTAGGGTCACTTTGAGTAAGTCATTGACTACCTAAAAAGTCCTTTATTACATTTTATTTTATAGTTATCTATTTATTTTATTCATTGTTCTTTTTATTTTGAGATTTCATGTGTGTCGATGGGTTATAAATATTTTCCTCTGTGCTGAATGTGCAGGAGCCAACGCTTCATTTGACCTTTTGACCTCTCAGCCGCTGACCTTTTGACCCTGCTGTGTTAAACGTCCTGTGTGTCCTTCAGTCGGTCAGAAGCGCTTCTAGTGTTTTAGCACAGACATCATTTTATAGTTTGATGCATGTTGTACACTTAATATCTTTGACTTTTGTTTCTGATTAAGTTTGCTAGTCAGTTTTATTTGTCATGTTTGAATGATCAGAGCAACCAGATGAGATTTGCTATGCAGTAAATATCACAATATATCGCCCGTTGTGTTTATGAGTGTTTGTTTACATATAAATGAATGACAGAGACATTTTAGCCAATTACAGTGCCTCTGCTTAGTTTTAGTTTTTTAGCAAAATTGTATTTATATTTAATTTATTTAGAATATTAATTTTTTTCAATTCCAATGTCTAAAACTTAGTAAGAATTAAAAGTTCTTCGTTTTTTTGAAAAAGGTGTACTTATTATTATGCTATTACATTACCATTAGATAGTCAGTGGCATGAAATGGTGTTAATGACAACAGTATCATTGCAATTATAATATATCACTCAAGAAAAAGTAGTTATCATGACAGGCCTGTTGATTGATTTTATGATTTTATTTTTTTTTTAAATATTTTTATTTATTTTTATTTAACATTCTTTTATATATATATATATATATATATATATATATATATATATATATATATATATATATATATATACACACAAATATACATAAAATTTTAGCTTTTATGACTATTTATTTTTGTGTAATAATAATTATTATTGTTATTGTTGTTGTTATTAATTATCAATTTAATGTTTGTTATTTACAGAGATAGATAGATATAGATATTATTTTTTAATTTATATACATTTTTAATGTTTTTATATATTAAAAATTTATTAGTATTTTTATTCTTAATAATAATAAAAATAATAATAATGTAAATAAAAATATATAAAATTGAAAGTAAGTGATAAACAAGTAAATTATTATTATTATTATTATTATTATTATTATTATTATTATTATTATTATTTTATTATTATTAATAATATTATTATTATTATTTATTTATTTATTTTTTTCTTTTTGTTTTAGCATGAAACATGACATGGGGGTTTTGTGAAGATTCATGTTTTAATTCACACTCTAATGGAAGTGATTTTTAATTTTTTTTTCCCTCAGTCAGTTCTTCTCATTCAGTTTCTGCTTATTTCTTCAGTGTTTTCTGCACAACAGAATTGAAATGAGCCTCCACTGCTGAATAAACTACATTATGCATCAGTCTTTATGTCAGTAGTCCAATATGGAGCTTGTGTGACTGAAATAGTGCAGAAAAACCATTCAGAATAATTTAATTTTATTAATGACCCAAATTACCATGAGAAGCATGTATGTGTCAGTGTCGCTGTGAGTAAAGCATTAAAAGAGCAGGAAAACTGATGGATTACTGTCCTTTGTGTTTCCCTCTGGATGAAAAGGATTCTGGGAAACTGTGTAATAATTTTGCTGTGTAATAATTTTGAGAAACGATAAGCAGCACCTTCACAGAGTTTCTGGGCATCTTATTTTCTGGACATTTCATTAGCATTGTGACCATGTTTTCTACTTGCTGAAGTATGTATTGGTTGGTTTATGAAAGCATTTGGAGTTCAGTCTGGTTTGTGTCTCTGGATGAAGGATTTGGTCTAATTAAAACACATTCGCTGTATGAGGGTCGTTTCAGGGCGAATCTCATGAAAACCTGTTAAGAAGCGTCTCGGTTTGCTGATTTTGCGGTCGTTTCCTATTTGTGGCAAAGCCTTTAATTTATGCTGTTTTAAAGGAGAAAAACAGCATTATAAAACAGTAATGAGAATCTAATGAGAATCATCATTGAGAATAATTAAAATTAGGGAGAAAAACTAAAGTACAATGTTAAAGGGGAAAAAATCTTAATGATCTTAAAAATACACTTTACATTTTTTTTTTTTTTTTTTTTTTAGATATTTGTGTCATTTTTACGTTTTTGTTTGTTTGTTTTTATTTGTTTTTATTTTTATCATTTTATTGCAATTTATTGTTTATAAAATAATGTTTATTGTTGTTATTATTATTATTATTATATTTGCTTTTGATTTTTAGGGTGAATCATTTTGTAAACGCACACTCAAACTTAATGTTCTTAAAAAGTTGGCTTTGTTTTGTTGTTTGTTTGTTTTATATTTATTTAAATTGTATTCATTCTAATGATTGATTCATTTTATTATCTATCTAGATAATTTTATTATCTATTTTTATATAATTTTATACATAATTGTATTTACATATACATTTTTCATTTTTATATTTAAAATATTTATTAGATTTAATTTGAATATTTATTAAAATATAATTTTATTTTAATTCAATTTGATCTGTTTATATAGTTTTATATATTGAGAAGTTTTTATTTTTGCATATTTAGAAATAATTTTTATTATTATTATTAAACTTTGACTTTAAGGTTAAACATTCTATTGACTTATATATTTGTTTGTTTTGTTTATTAAATTTATTTAAATTAATTAGTTTAAATTTGATTAGCTTTCAATTTTAATAATTTTATTAGTTTTCAATTTTATTTTAAAGAATATTGTTTTTATTTGCATAATTTTTTATACGCTTATTATTTTGTAACAAACCAAGTAAACAGCTCCTGCTCTTTCTAAGGCTTTGTTTGCACACACAGATTATGGCCGTTTGACTCACGCTGGATGATCTGAAATCTAATCTGTGTGCTGAGATTAGCCGCCCAAACACCCTAATAAAATCACAAAATAGAGTTGTTGGTCCTGGATGTTGATAGGGTCAGTCTAGTGATGCTTCCCAGTCTTTTACTGTTGCACTATAAAGAGAAAATCTCACTAAAATATGTCACATTTATTTATTTATTTATTTATTTATTTATTTATTTATTTATTTATTCATTCAGTATAAAAAGTATTCAGTGTTCATTTAATCTGTATATAAATGCATTTATTTATATGAATGTAGTATATAAATGCATATTAATTCAATATATAAACGCTTTTAAAATATATATAAATCCATTTTTATACTGATAAAATGAAACAAAATCATGTCAATCTCACAAAAACGTTTTTTTTTAAATTGATTTGAGTTTATAAAGATCAGTATTCAGTATTTATTTAATCAGCATATAAATGCATTTATTTCGTCAGTGTATAAATGCATTTAAAAATGTTTATAAATCATTTTTTGATTAAATCACACACAATCATGTCACAGTCTCGTGAAAAGTGTCACGTTTATTAAGGATCATTATGAACATTTTGTCATTATACTTGCAATTTATTGTTGTTGTTGTTGTTATTATTATTATTATTATTATTATTATTATTATTATTATTATTATTAAAATGTTTTAATTTGCTATTTATTTCATAAGTTATGCTTATGAAAATAGTTATGCTATTTATATCATAAATTACTTTTTAGCATTGGTAACACTTTATTTTAAGGTGTCCTTGTTACGTTACATGTCCTTACTATTATAATAACAATAAATTATGCATAATTACTTGCATGTAACCCTAAACCAAACCCTAATCTTAATTAGTAAGTACATGTAGTTAATTAATATTACTCAGTACTTAAATGTATAATTACACTGTAACAGACACCTTAAAATAAAGTGTAAGCTTAGCATTTATTTAAATTTTATTTGATCAAATTTTTTTAAGAACTTTACATTTTTTACATATACATTTTTACAATTATTAAAATTATTATTAATAATAATTATTATATTTATTATTTTATTTTTTTAATTAATTAATTAATTAATTTATTTATTTATTTTTTTTGCATATGCACGGTCTGTCAGAGGATGTGTGTGTGTTTTCAGTAAAACTGATAGAGTTGTTGGTCCTGGATGTCGATGGGTCAAATCTAGTGATGCTTCACAGTCTTTTACTGTTGCTGTATGAAGAGAGCTGGTTTGATAAATATTTATTTACACATCCTTCTCTCGAAGCCTCAGACACATGAATATGACGCTGCTGCTTTGCTTTGATGAATGGAGTGTCTGTGCTTCTTCAGACGCCTGAAGAGACGAGAAACACTGTGAATGTAATCGACTCATCGGCCGCTCAGGATTCAGACTCTCTATGGGCTTTCACTAAAGAAATCTCATCAAAACATGTCCTCGTCACATTCAGCCCAAAATTAAAAGCAACTGTTTTAAAAAATAAAGTCTGTTTTTAAAGCTATTAGGATTTTGTTATTCATTATTGTATTGCTTTTATGACAATTAAGCACATTTTCTGCCTCGGTTCTTATTCGCAAGGTTTTCAGATTTAGGTTTTCTCAATGGTGATTCTCATTCTCAGTGCAGTACATAATGACTAATATAAAGCATTTGTGTTGATTAAATGCTGATCATGCTGAGTTTAAACAGTGCAGCAAATATTGCCATGATTTGTAAATCATTTACTTTTTTACTTTAATATTTTTTTGCATGATAGTAATGTGAATTTGATGTAGAAATGTGCTTAAAGCTTGTTTTTATCAATACAGTAAATAATAAAATGACTTTATACAATGCATGTTTAAGGCACTATAACAGATTTATTTGTTTGTTTGTTTATTTATTTGTTTATTTGTTTACAGTTTATAAATTGTAGTATTCAATGTTTATTTAATCAGTATTAAATTTTTTTTTATTGTATTATTTAATTTATATTTCAGCATATATGGTGCCGTATACCGTGTTTACTTAAGTATGTGTATTTATTTATTTATTATTTAAATGCAATATACAGTGTTTATTGAATCAATATATAAATGCACTTATTTATTTCAGTATATAAAGTGCAGTATTCAGTGTTTAATCAGTATATAAATTCATTTATTTATATTTATTTATATTTCAGCATATAAAGGATGAATTAATTAATTTATTTATTTCTGTATATAAAGTGCAGTATTCAATGTTTGTTTAATCAGTATATAAATACAATTATTTATTTCAGTATATAAAGTGCTGTATTCAGTGTTTGTTTAATCAGCATATAAATGCATTTATTTATTTTTATTTATTTCAGTATATAAAGTGCAGTATTCAGTGTTTTAGTCAATATATAAATGCATTTATACGTTTTGCATTACAGTAATGAGTTTTAAAGGTAAGTGGTGCTTAAAAGGTGCTTAAATGTCACGAAAATAACATCACAATGCAGAAATGTTCATCTTTTTCTTTCAAATATAATTTCTTTTTCCTCTCTGTTGATTGTGTGGTGAAATGTGACCTGGGCCTGTTCTCGAGAGGTTTGTTGGTCTGTTTCAGCAGCAGATGTGAGGATCTCTCTGGTGTTTATGGCTGATAATGCCTCATAATTGCGTTGCTGAAATATATTCTGATGTTGCTTCAGATTGGCTGACAGATGCTCCTGTGGTTGTTTGCTAATGTTGTTGGATCCTAATCGATGGATTCGTCAAAACAGAAGTAGTAAGCACTTGTTTCTCTCAACGCGGACACAAAAGAGCTGCTGCTGTTGGTCTGATGCTTTAATCTGCCTCTTCAGCAGCATCACAGGCTTGATAATGTCAGTGTTTGTTACCCACAATGCATCTTGGTGGGATGTTTAAGGCCTGTTTGCTGATCCTGGCCAGCGCCGCTCGATTGAGAAGCACATGAAAGCGTCAGCAGGTGATCATCAAGGTCTGGTAACGCTCAGATCTGTCTGGATTAATGGCGTTGAGCTTGTGTAAATGATTAAAGTTAATCAGAGCTCTGCCTGGAGATGTTTAGATCCAATCCTGTCCCGTTTCCATCAGAGACCCGCTTTCATTAGGAGCATCTTCACTGTGTGTTCGGCTCATGTGCTTTAGAACATGTAGAGGTTTTATTTATTTAGTTAGTTAGTTAGTTAGTATATAAAGTTCAGTATTTATTTAACCAGTATATAAATGCATTTATTTAATCAATATATAAATCAATTTTTATACTAATAAAATCACACAATCATGTCAAACTCTCACAAAAACATCACATTTCACCCCAAAATAAATTTTTTAATAAAACATTAACAAAAATATGCCTATTTTAGGACCATTGTGATAATTTTTTTGTATTGTGAAATTATTATTTTTTTTATCAAAATTAAGCACATTTTTCCCCACATTTTCTTGACTATGTTCTGCTAATGTACTTAAACTTTTTTTTTAAATCTCACGAAAACGTCACATTTTTTTTAAATTAAGTTGATTTAATTTATTCAGTATATAAAGTTTAGTATTCTGTATTTATTTAATCAGTATATAAATCCATTTTTTAAACCATATGACAATCTTGCAGTCTCACAAAAATGTCATATTTTTAAAATTTATTTTATTATATTTATTTATAAAGTATATAAAATTCAGTATTTATTTAACCAGTATATAAATGCATTTATTTAATCAGTATATAGATACATTTTTATAAGTAAAAAAAAAAAGTCACATCACAAAAACATGTTACTTTTCACCCCAAAATAAATAATTAAAAAGCATAAAAAATACACCTATTTTCAGGACCATTATGATAATGTTTTGTGTTGACTATTATTATTATTATTATTATTATTATTATTATTATTTTATTTTTTATCTGAATAAAGCAATTGAAGTGCTTATAAATTAAAAAATCACGATTATGAAACTTCATATATATCATTTTCTTTTGATATATTCTTTATTCTGATGATTCTCTCTCAATGCTGTATTGAATTTTTACATGTTTTTGGTTGACTTTACATTAAATTCTCAGTTTTGTCACTAACCATTTCCTATATATGATTCTCATTAAATTCTCAAAGCCCTAATGCAGTATTTTTGTTGCAACACAGTTATGAAGAATAGAGATGCAAATGTGCTTATACTGTCATGAAAGTTAGTGGAAAAACAATCTTAATTTTCTTTTTTGAAATTGTCAGTCATTGTTTATTCTTCTGAGATTTTGTGAGATTTGCCATTGTCCCACTTTAGCAAGACAGGAATATGAATCAGATTCATAAAGGAGGTTCTCAGTCAGTGCTGTTTAATCCAGCAGCGTCTTCAGCATTGGGTTAACAGCTTCTGAAGGACACGTGTGTAGTAAAGTGCAAGTGCTGAATGTTAATGTGGAGGTTTGCTGTGGGTCGCTCCTCTTGTAACGAGCCATTGTTGCGTAACGTTTTTCTGATAATTTGTTCTGGTGTGAATTGGCCGAGTGCTGAAATGTACTGTTATGCAACCGCGTGTCTTTAACATTATTTGAGGTCAATGCTACATGTTTTTCAGATGAAATGCATGCGTCTCAGTGTTTCTCTCTGTAATGTGAGTGTTGTTGTGGAGTGTGCTGGGAATCAACTCAATGTCTGATGTCTCTACCAATATCCAGCTACTACTAAATGGTCCCTAGCAATAATTTTGATCAAACAATTAAATATATGTGTATGTAACTTTGGTGCGAGTTTGCGAGTCATTTGATTCAGATCGGGACTTTGGATCGCGTGCTGTGAATCATTTGATTCAGATCGGGACTTTGGATCGCGTGCTGTGAATCATTTGATTCAGATCGGGACTTTGGTGCGATTCACGAGCCATTTGATTCATAAATTCATAAATATCTGTTGTCTGCCATTATGTTCTCGCCAATGCTAAAATCAAACCGACACCCTTGCTTCAGAGTCACATGATCCTTCAGAAATCATTCTAATATGCTGATTTGCTGCTCAAGAAACATTTCTGATTATTATCGATGTTGAAAACAGTTGTGCTGCCCAATATTTTCTTTGGAAACTGAGATGCATTTTATTTTTCAGGGTTCAGATGAATAGAAAGTTCAAAAGAACAGCATTAATTTTGAAATGGAAATCTTTTGTAACATTTTCAATGTCTTTACTGTCCCTTTTCATCAATTTAATGCATCCTTACTGAGTAAAAGTATAAATTTCTTTATACTTTTCAAACAAAAGTGTGTCTTTTTTTTTGTATGTTAGATACTGAAGAGTGACGCTTTTAAAGCATTGATCTGGAATTAAACATGGCGATTATTCTCGCATTTTAATAGATTAAGATCTGCATGGTTATTTAAGGTGTTTTCAGTCGGATAGAAATGTAATTCGGCTCATTTGAGCTCAATCGGATCATATTTTTCCAGTTGTTTACGTGAAAGCGTTTCGCAGTGATTGTCTGATTATAGTGGATTATTAGACTGCATGAGCTGAAGAGAGGATTCCTGCTGTTTTAATGATGGTCATAGTAATATTTTGGAGGGAACATGTTCTTTACAGCATTGCTGGGGTATGAACAGCTGACTTCTGCCTTCATATGTGTTATATGTGGGGTTATTTCAGGTCAGATGTGCCGTAATCCTTGAGTTATTCTGGTTATTTTACAGCCGAATCCTCTGAGACGGAGCTGTCCTCTTTTAACTGTTGTTCATGCCATTTTTACAATCATTTATAGCTCCTGAGATGTGATTTCTGAGATTGTTCATGTCATTTACATATTCTGCTGGGTCAGAGGTTTTATATTCTAATTAAAAACAAACATTTCTTTTGGTGTCTTCATTTTTAAGGCCATTTATGGTTCAGTTCCACAGATCTCAATGCATCTGCATGTGCAAATTGGGGATTTTTGCCCATTTTTAATGGTTGAAAACCAAATGTAGGTCACATTTTGCTGATACTTATTGTATTTGAAGAGCAATGTCTGAAGAACAAAAATAAATAAATAAAACTGTTCAAGAACCAGCATCTAAAGGGATGTTAAGATAATTCTGCTTAAATTACAGGCGTGGGAGGAAAAAATGCAAGAAGTGCTTTTTCCCATTTTTGAACAGTCACCATTGGCATATAATGCAGCAAGGATTGCTAAAGTCAACAGATTTTATTAATAGAGCTACCAACCTCTGTGTAAAAATAATATAATAATGCTGCCATCTTTCTGAAGTCATTTTTAACCCCCCATATTTTGGCTCCAAATCTCAGGTGAAAAATATGATTTTGATGTCCCTCTACAAAATAGTGGATTGCTCAGTAAATATGGAAATGGAAATGTTGGTAACACTTTACATAAAGCCTTTATATATAATGCATATTAAAAGTAGTTTTAATGCATTATTTATGCCTTGTATTGCACCTTATAATGCACTCTATGATCTCATGAATAATTGTAACCAAAGTTATACATTCTAACACTTATCTATACTTAGACAAGTATTAGAATTCTAATACTTAATTGTTACACTTAAAAAATGTAATGCATTAAAACACATGATAAATAAACCTTCCGATATTATAATGCATTTTAACTTTGGTTACAAGTATGTATTAAATGATATAATGCATTATACTGTGCATAAAGTCTTTAAATAACGTGTTACAGAAATGTTTGATTTATTAGATATATTTATTAAACCACACACCAGCTGAACTGACATCTGCATCTTCTTTTCATTCAATTTTAGTCATAATATTACCAATATATGACATAAACAACGAACCGTTTATTATTCATTTGTGTTAATAACAATAATTTCTATAATGTTGACAGTCCTGATCAAAATGACTGGTAATGAAGGTCTGTTGTCTCTGATATTTGATTTGATGGCTTTGGTTTGAGGTTAATAATCTCAGTGTTTATGTTGCTGACACATTGTTTCTCAGTTTTAGTTCAGAAGTTTTCATAGCAGCCTGTTTCATAAGAGGATCAAGCTTGCAAATGTTCAGGCAGTCGGCCAGAGGCTTTCATATGTGTGTGAATTAATCTCTCGGCTCGTTTGTGGAGATGAATATTTGCGAGTCTCAGTGCTCCTGTATTTCTCCCACTCATTCTCGATGAGCAACTCAAACCTGCTCTCTTTCTCTCCTGAAATATTTCTGTTTTTTCTCATCGCTGTTGTTTCCTGTAAGATCCAGACAGGTGCAGGTCAAAGGTCATGGCACAGACATCTGTGGATGTCCTCTGATAAAATATCTGAATGTGATTCACTTTAGAAACTTTAGATCTTTCTTTAATCTCAATATTGCTGGAAATAAAACCAAAAGGCCTCTCTAACTGGTTTATGGTGAAGCAAGTTGTTTATAAAAACTTTAATATAAGCTGGATATTTTTTTTTTCCAATAGTATAAATTATTTATAGTCTATCTATCTATCTATCTATCTATCTATCTATCTTTCTTTCTTTCTTTCTTTCTTTGCTAATTTATTAATTGATAATAAAGTTAATTCATTAATTAATGATGATAAAGTTAATTTATTAATTAATGAATTTATTGATTCTTTTTTCCCCACTTTAATTCAAGGTGGATATTTTCTTGACTCATTTCATGACATTTATTCCAATATGGGGTAGTTTTTTGTATATAATATCTGTTATTGTTATTATTCATTTTACATTCATTCATTTATTTATTCATTCATTCATTCATTCATTCATTCATTTTTATTTATTTATATTGCTTTAATGCAGGCTGGATATTTTCTTGACTGGTTTGAGATTTATTCAAGTAAAATATATATATTTTAATACAATATGGACAATCTGGATAATTTTTTTTTTACGGTTTCATTAGATTTATTCTGTACAGTTTTGTCTCTGAAGTAAAGCTCAGTAAAGCCAAACACACACACAGCTGTTTGTTTCTGCATCTTTTATTGGTGTGTCTCAGTTTGTTCTCTCATCCTGAATCTGCTCAGTTAAACACTGCAGTGAAAGCCCTTTAAAACACACTATTACTGCATTACTGCCTCAGCAGAGCCTTTCATTTGATTGTATGTGAGCTCTGGTTGGTTTGTGACGTTATTGTTGGGTAAATGGGTCACAGCATCTTTACACACTTTCATAGACAACGCTGTTTTATTTCCTATCTGTTTTATAGGAGCTTTATTTTTGCAACCCTGTCACCAACATCTGGGACTCATCTGAATATTGATTAGATTATTTTCCAGCAATAATATACTATGCATATGTTCTGTACAATGTGTCATTTATAAGCATTATGCAAAAAACTTAACCCAGCCTACCCCTTTAATAGCTCCAACTCCAGCCTAAAGTATTTTTAACTTTATCAGCATATAATACACTCACATAAAGCAATAGATGCTACATAGCAAATCTAAATTGTATATCATCATAAATGTAACTGTAACTTTCCAGTTCTAATCAGCAAAATGCCACTCTACATTATGAACATTATGAATGTGTTAAGATGTTGTAAACATTAACATCTTATGTAGCACTGCTTTGAAACTGTGTGTGTGTGTGTGTGTGTGTGTGGCAAATCTCAACTGTATGATAAACTGTATTATCGCCCACTTGTAATCAACTGTAAGGCATGAAGATATTAAATTATTAAATTAATTTGTTAACAATTTTCTGTAAAGCTACTTTGAAATGTGTATTGTGAGTGCTATATAAATGTTGTGCTATATGAATAAATTGACTTGATAATTTTGAATAAACATAAAAAATAAAATGACAAGAAAATGGATAAGAGCTACAGATTTTAAATATAAATAAATTATACATAAATTATGCCATCACTCAAATGCTGACTACTGTATATACACTATATTGCCAAAAGTATTGGGTCACCCCCTTCTAATGAACAGCTTTGACTACTTTAGTAATTTCCATGAGCACAAATCTTAATGTTTAAGCATTTAATGATATTCTAGGAAACTGTGTGCTTCTAATTTTAAAGCAACAGTTTGGACAGGAACCTTTTCTATTCTAACATGACAATACTTTTGTGTATATGTATATATATGTATGTGTGTATGTATAAATGTGTGTGTGTGTGTGTGTGTGTGTGTGTGTGTGTGTGTGTGTGTGTGTGTGTGTGTGTGTATATATATATATATATATATATATATATATATATATATATATATATATATATATATATATATATATATATATATATATATTAGGGGTGTCAACGTTAACGCGTTAACGCATGCGATTAATCAAAAAAAATTAACGCGTTAATATTTTTTTAACGCAAATTAATCATTTGATAATGTTTGACCCCATCTTCTTTCCGTCATCGCAGCGCGGAAGGTTATCTATCAGTGTGTGATGAGGTCACAGTGAAACAGTGTTGCCAGGGTAACGGAACAATTGGCCGTGTGCTATTTTGAAAATACAGTCGCGGGAAATATTACAGAGCCGCGGGTTTTTGGGCTAACGTTACTTTTATAACGTACAGCGGCCGCCCAAAGTGTATATAGACAAATAAAAATGAAAATAGATCCTTTTACTAATGTGTATTATACTTGGAATGTATTCCTGGCCACTTAAGAACAGAGAGGCGGCTGTAAACATCACAAACAACGTGAGTTTCAGCAGAGCACATGTTGAGGCTTTTACACAGCAGAAATAAACATGACAACAGCCACTATAGATTATACAAGATAATAAACACACGATTACGATAGGATATGGTTTGTATGTGATTTTCTTGAGATGAATGTGTACATCTGAAATGCTAATTTGTGCAGCGATATAAAAGGCTATAAATAGCATATTTTAACAACAGTAAACGACCAAATTCCACATGTGATCACAAAAGGAAGTTATTACAAACACTCGATGGTGGTTTAAAGTGAGTTCTGAGTAAAAGTGTACTATTAATCTCATAAATTGTCTTATGAAGCATGATGCTAATGTTAGCGCTAATGCACCTGCAGAACAGGTCCAATTCTTCTTAATAATGCATTTTGTCATAATACTTCACGTAAGGTCTCAAGAAAATGTTTTGTAGTATTTATTTAGAAATACTTTTGATAATAGTTGGGTAAATGTAAACTGGGATTGAAGCGATGTGGCTTGGTAAACATTTTATTACCAGTTTAAAGACTGATAATGGCTGAATAAAAACAAATGAATAATGATAAAAGAATAATAAGGATTATGTCTCATACCTGGCGGAGGTGTGAAAGGTTCTGTTTCCTTAAACTAGTTTGTCATGCATTTCTTTATTTCAACACATTTACAGGTAAATCCTAGTATTTTAAATGTGCGATTAATCATGATTAATCACAGTCCAGGACTGTGATTAACGCGATTAAATTTTTTAATCGATTGACAGCACTAATATATGTATATATATATATATATATAATATGTGTATGTATGTATATATGTGTATATATATGTATGTGTGTGTGTGTGTGTATATATATGTGTGTGTGTGTGTATATATAAAATATAACATTCTATATAATTGTAGGTCACGTTCATGGATGTTACAATATGGAATTGATATGGAATCTTCTTTTTTTCTTTTTTTTTTCGTTTTTTTTCAATTTGTGACAGCTGAATAAATGAATAACACATTTATTCTTTTGGCAGATTACATTGAAGGTTTACATTTGATCAGTTCATGCATTCTCTAAGAATCGAACCCATGACCCTGGCGTTGCGAGCACAAGCTCTGCTGTTTGACACAGGAATAACAGACATTTGATGAGCTTAAAACTAGCTACTGTTAATTTTATCATCATTCATAGTTTTTGTAACACATGTGATAGTTGAGCTCTTTGCCTGTCCTGCTGCTGCTCTTGAGTCTGTGTGTCTGATGTTGATTCTCTGTCTGTCTCTCTGTCAGGATCTGAAGAAGGTGCTGTCGTTTCCTCCGTATCCGGGAGAGTTCCTGCATCCGGTGGTTTACGCCTGCACAGCCGTCATGCTGCTCTGCCTGTTCGCCTCCATCATCACCTACATAGTGCACCACAGGTAGGGCGTATGCACCATAAACAACACTCCCTTAACCCTTATGTAATGTTGGGGACGTTTTCGTCCACTATGGGGTGCTGTTGAGTCTTAATTTGGCCACAACTTTCTCTGTGTTTCAGCAAATGGAAAGATTTTTGATGACATCTTATTTTGACATATTTTGGGAAAATGCTTTGAAATTTTTCAAAAACTCAACTATACCCTGTGGGCAAATTCACTACCCTTTCGTTATGTTCGGGATGAAAACATCCACTAAATTAAACTGCTGTAAAATTGTATCAGATAATTTTTTTTTTTTTTTTTTTTAATTTTTTTGCATAAATCTGTTAATCAACCTCAGTCCTGATCAAAACTACTAAATGTTTTAAAAAAAAAATCCAGGATTTTTACTCTTTAATTGCCAAGTTCATAAATGATGTCAATGATTTGGGGAAAAAACCCCACAAAATGACTTATTTTCAATATAAAAAGTGATTGTGGACTGGATATTTTTTTACCTTTTATCACAGTCTTGAACGTGAAAGATTAGCAACATTGATTAACAACATTGGCTTTGATGCATTGTTAGTTTTTGTGCAGCATCAGATTTGAATTTTATTTTACAATATATATTGTATGTTTTTATTTTAATTTTACTTATAAATTGTAACTGATTTTTTTTTTTTTCATTTTGATTCATTTTTTAATATCTATAGAATTTGTATTATTTTTTCAGTTGTAGTTATTTTAATACATTAAGTTAAACGAAATGAAAATGATAAATGTTTCTTTGGCAACTAGATTAAATAAAAATGAAATGAAATAAAAATGTTTTTACTGTATTTTTTAATCAAATAAATGCATTAGAAACTACTTTTAAAAAACATAAAATATTACTAACCCCAAATTTTTGAAAAGTGCTGTATATTAAACACATCAAATTAGTTTTTGTTTATATTTTGTTTTCATTTTAATTTTAGGCATTTTAATTATTTTTATTTATTTATTTATTTATTTATTTGTATCTCTATATAGTTTTCATTTTATTTTAGTTATAGTTATAGTAAATCAAGTTGAACTAAATGAAAGTGATAAATGTAACCAGATGAAATAAAAATCTTTTTACTGTATTTTTTTAAAATGACAAATGCATAAGACATGTCTCTTAAAAAATATTGAAAATTATGTTTTATTGTATATTGTCCATTTCATTTTATTATAGTATTTTTTTATGATTTTTGTCAGTTTAATTATTTTAATTTTTTTAATATGTCTAATATAATGTTTAGTTATTTTAGTACATTAAAAAAATAAATAAACTAAATGACAATTTTGCCATGGCTGTTAGTTGAATAATAATAATAATAATAATAATAATAATAATAATAAAAGTTGTTTAATTAATATATTTTAAATAATTAATAAATAGGTTTTACCTTATTTCAATTAACTTTTATTTTACATGAAAAATATTTTTTATGGTTTGTTTGGTTTTTTTTTTTTTCCTGTTTTTTACTATAATAACCCTAGTTTACTTATAGTTATAGTTCAGTTCTGTCAATCTTCATCATGAGACACACACACACTCAAACAAACACACAAACACACACACTGTCTGTCAGGATTCACATGCTGTCACACTTCTGCTCCTCATCTTCGCTCTGTTTGCTCTGTGTTTCTGCTTTAGTGTTTTTCTGTGAGTATAGAGAGCTGTAGATGTAGAGTCCTTCATTCTGACGCTCGAGATGAAATCAGTCCATCATCATCATCATCATCATCATCATCATGATCAGGGCTTTGGGGAAATCAGACTCCAACTGCTAGATAACAGCACAGAATCATAGTCTGAACTCAGTGTCATTAGATCAGTGTCTATCGCTGACCAATTTTTATTGAGTTTTTAACAATACAGTAAACATCTGCAGCTAATGTGTCTCTCATAGATTTAATCAGGATTTTATGGCCCGAGGTTCACCACAGATGTCTAGGGAGCACTAGAGGGTCTACTTGACTGTAAAACTGGTTTGTGTGAAAAGATGCAGGTTTTTTTATTTTTATTTTTTTTTTAGCTGAAATAAATGAAAACATTCATAATTCACTCATTCATTTTTATATTGTCCGTGTTCATTTTAATTTCAGTTTTAATTTTTGTAATTTTTAAAATATTTTTTCTTAATATCTATCTAGTTTTTATTTTTATTTTAGCTTTAGTGCATCAAGCTAAACTAAATGAAAATGAGAAACATAGCTAAAACAAAATACATTTTTAGTAGTTTTTTATATTTTGTTTAATTTGTTAACTTTTATTTCAAGTATTTCAGTTATTCACATTGTCCCTTTTCATTTTAATTTTAGTTATAGTTTTATTATTTTTTTGTGATTTGCCATTATAATATATCTTAATATATCTATATAGTATCTAATATGCAGATCAATATATTAGAATGATTTCTGAAGGATCATGTGATACCGAAGACTGGAGTAATGATGCTGAAAATTCAGCTGCAGATCACAGGAATAAATTACATTTTAACAGATATTCACATAGAAGAGTTATTTTAAATTGTAATAACATTTCAGTATTTTTACTGTACTTTTGATTGAATAAAAATAGTCTCGGTGAGCAGAAGAGACTTCATTCAGAAATCTTACTGAACAGCAGTATGCCTTAAATATATGAGTGATTGTGTGAGTGAAAGGCTGTGCTCTATATAAGGAAATGTATACACTCACGCACACTCACACACTCTCTCACGCACACTCACACACGCTCTCTCTCTCACGCACACTCACACACACACGCTCGCTCTCTTACGCACACTCACACACTCTCTCACGCACACTCACTCACGCACACACAAACACTCACACTCACACTCACACACACTCACTCACTCACACACACACTGTATGGAGGGCTGCCAGGTTAAAGCTTCTGACCCAGAGACGGCTGACTGCGAGCGGAGCAGTATTTTATGGGTCTGAGAGGGAGTTTCTGCTCCAGAGCCGACAAACACTGAATTTTAAGGTATCATGGGCTTTTCCCGTGTGCTGCCGGATCTGGGTTCATGTGATTTATTGTAATGAGTTTTAATTTAAGCTTCAGGCTGTCTGGGTTTACTCACTCTGAGAGCAAATAGGAGAAAGAGATGTGGGATTTGGGCTTCGTCTTAAAGGTGAATCTTATGTAGCAGCACCAAAATAAGTAGCTGTTGTGCTATTTTATTTAATGTTATATTTTTATTTCATATTTTAATGTATGTTTTATTTAAAAATAAAATAAACAAATATATACTACACTATAAATTAAAATATTTTTAATGTTATATTTTTTATATATTTTATTTTAGTTTAAAAATAAAATAAACATACACTATATATACTGTACTATTTAATATATAAAATTAAATTTAGTTTGTATGTTATTTATTTTTGTGTATTTTTGTTATTTTATAAAATTAAACGTTTATAATGTATTTTATTAAATTTCTCTCTTTCTCTCTCTCTCTCTCTCTCTCTCTCTTTTAAATAAGATCAACATACACTAAATTGTTCAAAATTCTTATAGATTATGTAATTTTATATTTTATCATAATTTTATTTGTTTTATTATAATTTTATTTTAAAAAATAAAATATCTTAATTTAAAATAAAATAAAAAATATTATTGTTTTATTAAATAAAAAAGTTATTGTGTTATTGATATATTTTATTTATTGTTATATTTTTGTAATTTATATGTGTGTGTGTATACAGGTGCATCTCAATAAATTAGAATGTCGTAGAAAAATTAATTTCAGTAATTCAACTCAAATTGTGAAACTCGTGTATTAAATAAATTCAGTGCACACAGACTGAAGTAGTTTAAATCTTTGGTTCTTTTAATTTTGATGATTTTAGCTCACATTTAACAAAAACCCACCAATTCACTATCTCAACAAATTAGAATATGGTGACATGCCAATCAGCTAATCAACTCAAAACACCTGCAAAGGTTTCCTGAGCCTTCAAAATGGTCTCTCAGTTTGGTTCACTAGGCTACACAATCATGGGGAAGACTGCTGATCTGACAGTTGTCCAGAAGACAATCATTGACACGCTTCACAAGGAGGGTAAGCCACAAACATTCATTGCCAAAGAAGCTGGCTGTTCACAGAGTGCTGTATCTAAGCATGTTAACAGAAAGTTGAGTGGAAGGAAAAAGTGTGGAAGAAAAAGATGCACAACCAACCGAGAGAACCGCAGCCTTATGAGGATTGTCAAGCAAAATCCATTCAAGAATTTGGGTGAACTTCACAAGGAATGGACTGAGGCTGGGGTCAAGGCATCAAGAGCCACCACACACAGACGTGTCAAGGAATTTGGCTACAGTTGTCATATTCCTCTTGTTAAGCCACTCCTGAACCACAGACAACGTCAGAGGCGTCTTACCTGGGCTAAGGAGAAGAAGAACTGGACTGTTGCCCAGTGGTCCAAAGTCCTCTTTTCAGATGAGAGCAAGTTTTGTATTTCATTTGGAAACCAAGGTCCTAGAGTCTGGAGGAAGGGTGGAGAAGCTCATAGCCCAAGTTGCTTGAAGTCCAGTGTTAAGTTTCCACAGTCTGTGATGATTTGGGGTGCAATGTCATCTGCTGGTGTTGGTCCATTGTGTTTTTTGAAAACCAAAGTCACTGCACCCGTTTACCAAGAAATTTTGGAGCACTTCATGCTTCCTTCTGCTGACCAGCTTTTTAAAGATGCTGATTTCATTTTCCAGCAGGATTTGGCACCTGCCCACACTGCCAAAAGCACCAAAAGTTGGTTAAATGACCATGGTGTTGGTGTGCTTGACTGGCCAGCAAACTCACCAAACCTGAACCCCATAGAGAATCTATGGGGTATTGTCAAGAGGAAAATGAGAAACAAGAGACCAAAAAATGCAGATGAGCTGAAGGCCACTGTCAAAGAAACCTGGGCTTCCATACCACCTCAGCAGTGCCACAAACTGATCACCTCCATGCCACGCTGAATTGAGGCAGTAATTAAAGCAAAAGGAGCCTCTACCAAGTATTGAATACATATACAGTAAATGAACATACTTTCCAGAAGGCCAACAATTCACTAAAAATGTTTTTTTATTGGTCTTATGAAGTATTCTAATTTGTTGAGATAGTGAATTGGTGGGTTTTTGTTAAATGTGAGCCAAAATCATCACAATTAAAAGAACCAAAGACTTAAACTACTTCAGTCTGTGTGCACTGAATTTATTTAATACATGAGTTTCACAATTTATATATATATATATATATATATATATATATACATACATACACACAGTATATAAATAATCCTTCTCTCTCATGTACTCAGAGACACATTTAGAGATTTAACCCGCTTTACACATGTTTGAGCGTATGTTGTGTGTGTTTTTTCTTTATCCAGCACAATCCGGATCAGTCGGAAAGGATGGCACATGCTTCTCAACTTCTGCTTCCACACAGCGCTGACGTTCGCTGTGTTTGCCGGAGGCATCAACCGAATCAAATACCCCATCATCTGCCAGGCCGTGAGTCTTTCATCTGTGCTCGCATTATCTCTCCGCTCACATTCTGCCTTTCAATGCATTAAATCGATTATTCATGTGTTCCGCATTATAATTCAGTGTGTGCATGTGCATGTTTTTCTGATTGCCTCATGCATGCGGTCTCTGACCTTAATGAAAATGCTGTGTAGACTTGAAGGAATCCATACAGAGCATCATATATGTGCACTTAAGATGCTGTCGTGTCTTCAGGGGATTTCAGTGGCACTTTTGTCAAAACATGTTTGTTTGTGAGGCTCTATTCTTGTGAGCATCACTAAAAAGCTTCAGTCATTGTGTTGCATTATGAACTAAAGATAAAGCAGATGATGTCAAAGCGTGGGTCTGTGGGACAATGTGTGTTTTTATAAGTGCAGCGGGTTTGTTTGTCTCTATAATGTCCTTTATTTGGCTCTGAACCTCGCAGGATTTACATGCATCTCTTTAGATTTTTAACTACATTCAGGTCAGGTGAATAAATGAGTGTTGCAGAAGCCAAAATTGAAATTTAGTATTAAAAATTACACTTGCTTGTGTTTCTACTTCCTTAAGTGCGAATTAGAATTGTTTATCCTTTTTGCTACCTCAGTGCATATTTGAATCAAATTCAGTAATTTATAAGACAAAACCCTGAATTATACATATGCATATGACCAACTAACTATTCTATAACATTATATAACACTTGCATGCTTTTAAGAGTGCTAATGTTTACAATTAAATTGTCAATGTCTTATAAATTATTAGATGGCAAACAGGATGCAAAGGTACTATATGCATCTATCAGTTAATGGCCTTAACATAAAAAATTAATACTTTATGTAATTTTCAAAATAACGGATTGTTTATCATGTAATATTATTGTACAAATCACCCCGCTAGCCGTATTTTTTGACACACCTGAAAATATGGTGTGTCTTATAATGTTTAGTATATAGTACTCCCAGGTGATTAAAATTTTTAATCTAATAATGTAATATACCAATTAATTCCTCAATTTAATTTCTAATTAATTGCACTTCAATTTGGGCTGAAAAATTGCCCCCCAAAAGATCATTTATAGTCATTACTGTGTTATATGAGGGAAAAGAAAAAAAAAAAACATTGAATAGACATATTTTGATTCAACATAGAATTTATTCCACCATCTTTTAAGGCTACAGTGTGACCATAACATTGAATGCATGTACATTGTAATTGGAATTGCATAAGATATTAATGGGTTTAAAAAAATATTATTTAAATTTATTTATTTATTTAAATGAAATGATACTCTAAATATGAAACAAAGCGCCAGTAGGTCTTAATGAGTGAGTCATTGAATCATTCATTCAACTGATTTGTTCAAACGGCTGATTCATTTAGAAACAAGCTACAGCTACAGATTCATTCGGTAACAAATTACCATTGTGTGTTGATCATAGACGCTCAACAGTTCTGCTGTGACTTTTTCTTTGTTTACTATTTTTGTTTGCAAAATTGAGCAAAAATTAGCAATATTGTGTCTAAAACGTAACAATCTTAACAACTTATTTATTGAACTAATGAATAAAATCAATATCACATTTGCAATTTAGGAAAAACAGCACTTGTGCTTGTGTGACACTGCTATAACTATATTATATGATATAAATATAAGACAAAAACTCATACAGGAGCATTTTTTTGCCCTCATATCTCAAATTTTAGAGCATATAACTGCATTCTAACAGTCAATCATCCTGCATCATTTCTAGTCTATATAATGTATAATGTCATCTTTATTTGACCCTCTAACTCTAGCACTCTCTATTCCAATTCTATTGTCTGTTTGTTTTCTTTTTTATTAAAAAACAAAAACAAAACACTTGACCCTTTAAGACTTGCACTCTATTTGCTTTCTAACTACTACTTTTCAAAAAAAAGGCCTCTAACACTAGTTTTCTCTATTCTTTTTCTATTCTATCTATTTGTTTTCATTTTTTTTATTATATAATTAACAAACAAAAAAATGTTTCTATGTGTACTGTGTTAGACTAACTGAGACTTGTCATAGCACTTACATATTGCTCTTTTGTTGATTTTGATTGCTTCCAATGTCCTCATTTGTAAGTCGCCTTGGATAAAAGCATCTGCTAAATAACTAAATGTAAATGTAATGTATAATGAGTATATATACAGTTATGTGGAGCAGGAGTTTTGGCCAATGTGATTTCACAGTGAAATAAAGACAAATGTCCCTTTGCTCATCAAGGTCATCGCTGCTCAGCACACAAACTCAGATTTCCACGCGATCGCTCACGTTGTGCTGGTTTGAACATGTTGTTAAGCTCCGGGTTTGTCAGGGATTTTCAGCGTCGTGGCTCAAGGTCATTCTCAGATTTCTATTTATTCGTCTTCACGCGTTTGATCTCAGAGGGCCGGCTTTGATTGGCCTCGACCGAATGATGGATGCCGGAGGAAAGTGTAATCTGTGTAATGGGAATCTGTCACTCATTCTGTCCTGATGATATGGATCCAAGTTATCATTCTCTCTCTCCTGAGTGTTTGTGAACATATATGTTGTGTTCACATGCTGAGAAAATCTGATTATTCTATTCGCTGTCTCTGCAAACACAGCGACTCGTAAGTGGATGAGAGAAATTATATTTAGCCAGGATTCCTGCTGAATATATGACAGTGCAGCATTTAATTTAGATTACAGATGAATAAAATAAGCACAATGTGACAGCGGAGACAGAAAGCGTATTTAGTGTTATGTTCAGCTGAGTGTGCTTAACATTTATCTGAGTTTCCTTACAGAACTGATAAAGTACTATATCATATTTGATATGCAGAGGCCTCTAAATGATCAAAACTTTGCTGTTAAACCTGTTTCACACTTTCCATGCCTTTTGTCTGATTGATGAGTTTTTTTATCCAGTTAAAGCTCTTTTTGTGTAATTGTACAAACGTCCAGCTTCAGCTGGAGCCTCATGTGTCTTTCTGCTGTCAAATCTTGACTGATTTTTCTCAAGTAAGCGTCAGAATAACTGCAGTCATATTTCCAGATGAACACTTACTGGACTGAAGCAGCTCAGCTTTACTTGATACTCCATCAATCATTTAAATCATTTAGAGGCTCAAATCTGATCATCAGGATCTTTTGAGGAGCGTTTGTTTCCAGAAGCTTTACTTTCACTGTTCCTCAGTGGAGGAATGATCTTCATCTCACATCTTCTGAGGAGCGTTTATTTCTTCATCTCTCAGTCAGCATTGGATTGCATTGCATTATATGTTTGGATCATTTCAATCTCCTCTTACTAAGACATAGAGTGACCGCTGATATAGAGTGATATAGAGACCGCAGATATAGAGTGACTGCTGATATTTAAATCATTTTATGTCAGTATCTGCTGTACTGTTAGAAAGATCTCATTGATTTACATTACAAGCAGGAGAATTTCATCATAAAAATATCAGCATCTGCATCAAATTGCATATTTTTGCTCCGTTTGAATCTCTGAATAAAATTGAGCCGTTTTTTCCTCCACATTCTCACTATATCAATCTATATGAGCCATAAAAGCCTGATGCATCAAATATGATACTCAACAAAAAAACACGTATGAACATTTGAGATTATTAACATAATCAGTTGAAACACTTGGACAAGAAGTGGCACATAAATGTATTTGATAATGCAGAATTTTCTGTTTACTTTTTTTTATTATTATTTTTTTTATTATTATTATTATTTTTTTTAACCAAGATGCATATTTAGTAAAATAAGTCTTCATTTTATTTTGGTAGTTTATGTTGCACCAGGTTTGACGTCAGTGATATTTGATCACATTTGCTCACATGATGCTTGATATCACTCTCAACCTAATGTGTTTAATGTGTTTGATTTGATAGATGACAGCCAAAAGCTAAAAAAAAAAAAAAGCTGTTATAGGGGCAATTATGTTTATTTTATTTTCATTAAATCATTAAATTGTATCATATTTGTCTATCAAATACACATAAACGTTTGGGGTCAGTAAGATTTTTCTGTTTTTGAAAGAAGTCTCCTTTGCTCACCAAGGCTGCATTTATTTGATCCAAAATACTGTCAAAATTGTGAAATATTATCATTATTTAAAATGACTGTTTTCTATGTGAATATCTGTTAAACTGTAATTTATTTCTGTGATCAAAGCTGAATTTTCAGCATCATTACTCCAGTCTTCAGAGTCACATGATCCTTCAGAAATCATTCTAATATGCTGATTTGCTGCTCAAGAAACATTTCTGATTATTATCAATGTTGAAAACAGTTGTGCTGCCCAATATTTTTTGTGAAACCGTGATAACAGTTTAGCTTTCAGGATTCACAGATGAATAGAAAGTTCAAAAGAAAAGCATTTATTTAACATTATAAATGTCTCTACTGGCACTTTTCATTAATTTAATGCATCCTTAATAAATCTTACTGACCCCAAATACTGTACAAAATTCATATACCATGGTATTTGCATCGTACTTTAAAGATGCTGCCAAAATAGTGTGGCTTTTTTGGTGCGTATTTTGTCTGTTTTATCTGGATTTGTGTCAGTGTGTGTTGTGCTTTAACCACTGAACTCTGCATTTCTGTCTGTATTTCAGGTCGGTATCGTCTTGCATTACTCGTCTCTGTCCACAATGCTCTGGTTAGGCGTAACAGCAAGAAACATCTACAAACAAGTGACCAAAAAATCACAGCAGCCGCAGAATGGAGACCACGCACCTCCTCATCCACCCAGATCACCCATGCTGAGGTACAAACCATTGAGTTTTTACCCAAGTTTCATTAAAACATCACTTTGTTTTCGGGTTTATGACAAATACAGAGTTGATTTGAATGAATTGATGTTAGACTGAAGAGCAAATGGTCTGTCGAGATGAAGCACTTACAGTAAAGATCCCACTGGTAAACATGAGCAGGATTGGGCAGTATTTATGATACATGTATTTCAAATACATATTTCTAATATAAAATAGGATTTTGTAATTTGGTTGATGAGAATTGCTTCATATTTTGTATCAAAATACTCTAGTGTTTTGTATTTTTGTAGTTTTAAAATACTGTAAAATAATTTGTAAGAAGATTACATGATGACATCATAAAAATGCGGCCTCTGATTGGTGCCTGTACTCAGTAGTTTGTCCAGACTTGTTACTACACTATTAATGTGTATGTGTCCGCTATACTTGTATGTGACCCTGGAGCACAAAACCAGTCTTAAGTCGCTGGGGTATATTTGTAGCAATAGCCAAAAATACATTGTATGGGTCAAAATTATATATTTTTCTTTTATGACAAAAATCATTAGGATATTAAGTAAAGATCATGTTCCATGAAGATATTTTGTAAATTTCCTACCGTAAATATATCAAAATTTAATTTTTGAAGAACTTCATTTGGATAACTTTAAAGGCGATTTTATCAGTATTTTGAGTTTTTTGCACCCTCAGATTCCAGATTTTCAAATAGTTGTATCTTGACCAAATATTGTCCGATCCTAACAAACAATACATCAATGGAACTCAATAGATTCAGTGGTTGGAGTTGGGTTAATACTCTTTGTTAATACTCTGTTGTTACTTTCTGATTATGTTTCTGGCTACATTTCAATCTACAATTCTGGCTACAAAATCAAAACATATTGATCATTTAATAATTGTTGAAATTTATTTTGATACAAGGTGTGGCTGCTGTATTATGTAGTTTATTTTGATTTCACATTTTGAAAATTAAGGTATTTGGTATTTTATTTTAAAATACATTTTGATCTTTGCCCAACCCTGCACATGAGAGACAGCTGCAGGATCTTCACGTTAACCTTCTGTCAGTGTCAAGCTAATAAGCCCAATCAATCTGCGTTCAGCTGAGATTTAACATGTGAACTAACCTCCCGCAGAGCCAATAAGAGTATGATCACAGAACAGCTTGTATCTGAACGAATGCGTGCTGAATATATTCTTCACCTTTGGTCTGGGTGTGTGGAAGTTACTGTTTATACTGCGGTAGATTTATCAATGAGTAGTTTCATAGAAACATAAAGCACAGATACCACGTTTCGTATTTTATCATTTAGTTTAGTTGTTTGCAGATGTTG
>CM077243.1:1692567-1736634 GCA_039654775.1 Spinibarbus caldwelli
CTGGGATTTTTAGTACTTCTGAGTGGAGTGTTTGGGTTTGATTGTGCTAAAAGTAGGTCACATGAAAGCCGAGCACAGACATTGTGTTCTCTGTCAGAAACGCTGTGGCCTGTAAGATGTGAGTCAGATGCTGAGATACATGAGGAGAACATGGAGAAACTCCATTTACACTCCAATTCACCCTCTTTTCTCCAAACTAAATTTGTTTTTTAATCAAAAGAGAACATGGAAACTGGGTCTCTCAAACTGTAATGCATACTACACAGTATGTACTAAAATCGGAATATTTTTTAAATGTATGTGAAACCATATTCATTATGCAGTGCATTGCACACTGTTTTGGCTAAGTTACTCTAAAAAAGTAATTAATTGCTAGTTACTAATTACATCCTCAACAGTGCAATTAGATTACTGTACAAATTACTCTCTCCAAAAAGTATTTAATTACTTATTACTTTCTAAATCCTATACCAATCTAGACAAGTTAATAAAACAATGATGAAGAGGTTCTTTTAATTCTTTCAAATAAATAACAGATAACTACATACATTATCCTGGTCATACTTTAGATTAGGGTCCAATTCTCACTATTAACTATGACTTTTGCCTCAATATACTCCTAATTAGTGCTTATTAATACTTAGTAAAGTAGTTAAGTTTAAGGATTGGGTAGAATTAAGGATTTAGAATAAGATCTGGCAGAATAAGACATTAATATGTGCATTTTAAGTAATAATAAACAGCCAATATCCCAGTAATATTCATGCTGATAACCAACTAGTTAATAGTGAGAATTGGACACTAAAGTGTTACCAATATTCTTATTAACTCGCCAGAATATTTAAAGTGCGAAGAGTAAATAAAAAGCATGCATTTTAAGGTTACACTTTAAATTTTGATGTTAAATCCACTATTGTATTGTGTATAAATATTCTACACAGTCTATACACAGTATTAAGTTCAATTACATAAGAAGTAACTGTAATTAAATTACAGAAAAAATAAGAGTAATCTCTAATCACTTTACTTTTTCAGTGGAAAAGTAATTATATTACAGTAACTAATTACTTAGTAACTAGTTATACCCAACACTGATTGCACCTTAGTATTCCATGCTTGTAGAAGAAGTGCATACTCTGCATATTGCATACTGCAGACAATAGTGTAGTAAATAAGAGTAGTATGCTATTCTGAATGTCTCGGTTACGTATGTAACCCTCGTTCCCTGAAGGAGGGAACGGAGACGTCACGTCGGATGATCACAGCGTGAGTATAAGTAGGCAGCAGGTGCAGCGCATATTCAGGTTTTCGCTGAGGAGCCGGGCCGGTGACCTGGCCGCTCAGTGGTGGTACAGAAGCCTTGGCGACGGGCCGTGACGTCTCCGTTCCCTCCTTCAGGGAACGAGGGTTACATACGTAACCGAGACGTTCCCTTTCAGTTGGTCACTCCGAGTCACGTCGGATGGTGACCGACGAATTGGGATTCCTACCAAAGGGCCATGGATACTGTCCCTTCCAGTGTCCTGTGGAAGCCTCCTGCGCCCCTTCTTTTTGGCGCAGGACAGGGCTTACCCCAAGAAGACTAGTTACTGTTGCTATGGCGCTACCCACTCAGTAAGACTGGATAACACTGGGAAAACGTACCCGTTCCATTTGGAACAGGAACGCTGCGGAAGCACCATCCTTCCCGAAGGAGGTTCAGAAGCACTTACAGATATGAACAACTGTTTAGGTGCATATGGAAAATTAGAGGTGATTGTAACCCCCTAAGAAAAAATGGCAGAAGTTGCCGGGGAAACACGGACTCTGGAGTTATACTGATGAATTACACATATGGGATCCATTTAGGTCTCTACATATGGAACCCAGCCCTCTACCGGTTCTCACGGATACATCGAGTGAGGGCCTGGTGCCAAGGGGACGGAGGAGCTCGACAGGGTCTACAGTATGGACTCTATGGAGCGGTTTTAGCAAGCCGACCCGAAACTGGAGCCTCTCAGTGCTTCTGCCCGTTTGAGGTGAGAACACAGGAGGAATCCGGCTCCACACGAAGGCTATAGAATCTAGCGAACTTGATAGGGGTCACCCAGCCCGCAGCTTACAATATCTGACAGCAAGGCGCCGCAAGCCAGCATCTCAATACTCAGACAGGTCCCAAGAGGGTATAGAGGGGGACCGTGGAGGATTTAACCTTCTCGCCCCCCTAAGAAACCTGATGACCAAGTCATGCTTCCCCACGACTTCCCTTCCACGGGGTTGTGGTTGGCAGCAATCGCAGCCACATAGACTTTAAGGGTGGAGGGAGACAGCCTTCGCTCCAACCCTTGCTGCAAGAAGGACAGCACGACTCTGATCGGGCACTTCCGGGGGTCTTCTCGGTGAGAAAAGCACCATTCGACGAACAGGTTCCACTTCAAGGCGTAAGCATGTCTCGTAGATGGTGCTCTCGCCGAAGTGATGGTGTCAACTACCTCTTGGGGTAGGTCACCTAGAACCTCTGCGTCCCGTCCAGGGACCAGACATGAAGTTTCCAGAGGTCTGGACGCGGGTGCCATAAGGTGCCCCGTCTCTGAATCAGTAGATACTTCCTCAGAGGAATCTGCCAAGGAGGGGCTGTCATGAGGAGCATCAGTTCTGGGAACCAAGTCCGAGTGGGCCAGTACGGTGCCACGAGCAGGACCTGCTCCTCGACCTCCCTAATCTTGCACAATGTCTGTGCGAGAAGGCTCACTGGGGGAAATGCATACTTGCGAAGGCCCCGCGGCCAGCTGTGTGCCAGTGCGTCCGTGCCGAGTGTTCCCTCGGTCAGGGAGTAAAACAACTGGCAATGAGAAGTCTCTAGAGATGCATACAGGTCTACCTGAGCGAGTCTGAAACGTCTCCAAATCAGCTGGACCATCTGGGGATGGAGTCTCCATTCTCCGGGGTGCGCAGCTCATGACAGCTCGTCGGCTACCCAGTTGTGCAAGCCTGGAATGTGAATGGCATGAAGCGACCTCAGATGCTTCTGACTCCAGAGGAGGAAGTGGTGGGCGAGTTGCGACGGGAGCGTAGACCACCTTGTCGGTTGATGTACGCAACAGTCGCAGTGTTGTCCGTGCGGACCAGTACATGCTTGCCTCGTAAGTGCCTCTTGAGACAGTTCAAGGCCAGGCGTACTGCCAGCAACTCTAGGCAATTGATGTGCCAGTGCAGTTGGGGGCCCATCCAAACCCCCGACACTGCAAGCCCGTCGAACGTGGCCCCCCAGCAAGTGGTGGAAGCATCCGTGTAAACCACGCCATGTCTGGAGACCTGTTCCAGGGGTACTCCTCCCCAGAGAAACAAGAGGTCTGACCACAGGGTGAAGGTTTGGCGGCAAGCCGGTATAACTCGGACCCGGTGAGTGCCATGTTGCCACGCCCAGCTCGGGACTCGGCCATGGAGCCAGTGTTGAAGCGGTCTCATATGAAGCAGCCCCAGCGGCATAACTGCAGCTGCCATATGCCTCAGCAGCCTTTGAAATTGTTTCAGTGGAACCCCCGTCCTGCTCTTGAACGTATTCAAGCAGTTCAACACCGACTGAGCACGTTCCTGCATGAGGCGTGCTGTCTGATCGACCGAATCCAACTCCATACCGAGAAAAGAGATCCTCTGCATTGGAGAGAGTTTGTTCTTTTCCCAGTTGACCCGAAGGCCCAACTGGCTGAGGTGCAAGCGAACCAAGTCCCTGTGTTCACACAACTGATCCTGAGACTGAGCCAGTATGAGCCAGTCGTCGAGGTAGTTGAGAATGCGAATGCCCTGTTCTCTCAGGGGAACAAGGGCTGCCTCCACAACTTTCGTAAAGACACAGGGTGACCGGGACAGCCCGAAGGGCAGGACCTTGTACTGATATGCCCGACCTTCAAACGCAAACCACAGGAATGGCCTGTGGCGCGGAAGGATCGACACATGGAAGTACGCGTCCTTCAGGTCGATCGCTGCAACCAGGGACAGATGCACCCGAAGATGCACTTCTGTGTGAGCATCTTGAATGGAAGCCTGTGAAGGGCTCAGTTCAAGACGCGCAGATCCAAGATTGGCCTTAACCGACCGCCTTTCTTGGGTGCAATGAAGTAAGGGCTGTAAAACCCTGTCCTCATATCGGCTGCAGGGACCGGCTCCGCCTTCACTTAAGTGAAGTGGACGCCCCTGAACTTGGGAGGATGCCGGGCGAACTGAATCACATAGCAGAGTCAGATGGTCCACAGTAGCCAGCTGAGGCCATGTGATGCAGTGATTGTGACCATCACCCGGCACCAGGTAACGACCGCATCCAGAAACGCACTGGTGACACGTTGTCTATAGCAAGACCCAGATCGTCTTTACAAAGACGTAATGTTGAGTTTGCCAGATGCAACGTCGTCTTTAAAAAGACACACCCGTGAATGCTCTTTTAAAGAAAAAGCTCTTTTAGCATGCTGAAGCGCACAGGGGAGATGGCCGCCTGCAACATAAACTGGGGGTAGTGCAACCTGATGTGTGCAATCCACTCGACACAGGAAGAACCACCGCCGTTGTAGCACCGTACCACCAGTACGAGAGTCTTCCGAAGAGCGTGCTCAACTCGTTGAATTCACTCGTCAGCAGAAGTCAGGAGCAGAACGATGTAACCGCTCGGCTCCGATGCGAAAAGCTGAATATGTGCTGCACCTGCTGCCTACTTATACTCACGCTGTGTGCATTGGCTCGTTTAGTTACACTCGAAGTGGACTGGTCTCTCTAAGCGAGATCCCAATTCGTTGGTCAACATCCGACATGACTCGGAGTGACCGACTGAAAGGGAACAGAGGCCTGAAATTGATCAATAGCTCAGTAATGTTGTTTCTCGTCTGTGATGTGCACTATCACCGGTTTGATTGAAATGTGTTTCTTTCCAGAGTGATTCTGCTGTTCAACTACATGCGGTGTGATTGTTTTTTCATTTATCTGTCTTCAGAATAATTCTCTCATGCTTCAAGCCTCCTGCGGTTTGTTTTATTTCTTGATTGTTGGTTGGATCAGCACATCTATTTTACGCTCTCATCTCTCTCTTGCTCTCTCAGACGCAGACAGTTTTCTTATTGCATTTGGGTTTTTAGTCCAGTGTAACTTCATGTTGCAGCTTCATTTAAAGGCTTATGGAACATTATTTAATTTACAATAACTTTGTTTATTACATCCAAGTCACATCAGGTTTGTGTTTTAAGGCAAGACACTACAGGTGGATAGGATAAAAAAATGCATATATTATTTGTTGTTTAAAAATGTTATTACTGAAATGTTATGTTTAAATATGCACTCATTTGCATAAACATCTAGAACAAAAATCTGAGCTCCCAGGTTCAAATTTTTTTTTATTTTACTGACATATTAAAGGTTAAAGGTTAAAGGTTTTTACAGAAGAGATCTTTTTAGCACTCTATAAATTAGAAACTACCATCAACATACAGAAACATAATACATTGTGTCCATGTTTTTAGGAATAAAATGTTGTATAAAATCAGTTGAATGTTATATGAACAAACCCCTCTATAAAAACCTTCAGAATATAGATAGGAATAAAACTGTAAGTTTTGGTGTATCTAAGTGTTACTGAAGTGGAGATAAAACTCATTTTGAGAAAACCGCCTTTATATATATGCATTGTAACTGAAATCCACCGACACAAATAAATAAAGTGCAATAATAAAATCAAGCGAATGTTATATGATCAAACCCTTCAGTAAAAACCTTCAGAATATAGAGAAGAATAAAACTGTAGGTTTTGGTGTATGTAAGTGCAACTGAAGTGGAAATAAAACTCATTAAAAATGCCTTTAAATATATGTATTGTAATTGAAATTTATAGATGTAAACAGATTAAGTGCAATAATAAAAAGCAAGCAAATTATATATGAACAAACCCATCAGTAAAAACCTTCAGGATATAGATAGGAATAAAACTGATCAATGCATGAAAAAAACAATGCTTTTGCCTATAGTGTCTTGCTTTTTATATTTTAAATACATTTAAATACTTAAAAATACTTTAAAAACTTTTTAAATGGATCAAAAAAAAAAAATACAATAAAACAGCAGAAATAACATTTCGTGTAACTTCTGCTTGTAATGGCTACCTGTTGTTATTGTTCTGCTATTATAGTCACTTTTTTCAGTCCCTTACTCATCAGATCCTGTGTAAACACTGCAGGTGTAATGAAGGTCACAGACGCAGCGATGCATCTGTAATCTAACTGAGCTGAGAGTCATGGCGCACCGATCGTTTCACCTTCATTTTGTTTCAACATCACCTAAAGTACTGATATCTGAGTGCACGAGTCGTTTGCTCTGTAATAAGTCCATCTGTATGGAACAGTTTGACCCATTCATGCCAATTTATGAACTGGCTGTGATCATGATCCTGGAGCTCATTCCTCCTCTTATGTGATTGTTTTTGCCTTATTGCACCATTTTCATCCACACTTTATGATCCCAGTGAGAAGTATTGCTTGTATTTTTGTTAAAGCACCTATATAAATTAGTTTTTATGATTTCAGCTGTAAAGTTTATCATGCTTTTAGTGGTTTTAGTGGCTCTGGTTTAGTGTTTCTTGTCATTCTTGTTTTGCTTCATATAAATGGTTCTTTACAGATATTTGCATCTGTGTTTACAGATACCTTACATCTGTGTATTAGATGAAAGAGTAGTATTTGTACAATAAGGTTGAATTTGTTAACATTAGTTAATATGAACTAACAATGAAAATGCTTCAGTCATTCATTCGTTCATTTATTCATTCATTTCAACATTTAGTAATACATTATTAAAATCAAAAGTTGTAACTTTTAATTTTTTTAATGGATCCAGGCTGGCATGAACTAACAATGAACAGCTGTATTTTTATTAACTAATGTTAACCCATATTAAATGATGCAACAAATCTATTTCTCATTGTTAATGTCAGTTAATGCATTAACCATCATTAACTAATAGAACCTTATTTTAAAGTGTTCCCAAAATTAGAAAATTTCCGTAGCATGTGGTTTTATCACTCTAGTCTCATTTGAACACACAAAAGTCATAAAGTCATAGATATAAAGTCACAAAATTAGCACACTGTGATCATTTCCAACAAATTTTAATATTTATTCTGGTGCTATTCCCTACTCTGAAGACTTCCATTGTATGTTGATTATTTGTTTTACATTCACTCATTTTGCTGACACTTTTATCAAATAAGACTTTTTAATGGCGAAGTGATTCACCCTATAAGATGTGTTGCAGTAGAAATACTTTTATTCAGCAATACTGCATTAAATTGATCAAAAGTGACAGTAAAGACGTTTCTAATGTTACAGAGGATTTCTGTTTCAAATAAATGCTGTTCTTTTGAACTTTCTATTCATCTGTGAATACAGAAAAATAAAATGTATCACAGTTTCCCCAGAAATATTGGGCAGCACAACTGTTTTCAACATTGATAATAATCAGAAATGTTTCTTGAGCAGCAAATCAGCATATTAGAATGATTTCTGAAGGATCATGTGACACTGAAGACTGGAGTAATGATGCTGAAAATTCAGCTTTGATCACAGAAATAAATTACATTTCACGATATACTCACATAGAAAGCAGCTATTTTAAATTGCAATAATATTTCACAATTTTTATTGTATTTTTGATCAGGGTGAGTAGAAGAGGCTGTGAGAGATTTCTTTTGAGTTTTCTAAATGGTTATATTCTGTATCACACAGCAGACAGCTTTTTCTTCAAACGTTGGATAATTTCATGAATTATGCAGTATGTTTGGACTAACCCGCGCGTCTGCGCTCAGAGGGCGGCCGTTTTAATCTCTCTAAACACGAGCGCCGCAGAGACACGCTAGGATCCTGTTGAGATGTCATAACAGCCCTGATTCACCGCCTGAAAATTACACTCATTTACTTGTATGTTATTCTGGAGAGCATGCATGTAGTTCACTCCCCTCTGTGTGTGTGTGTTTGTGTGTGTGTGTGGTGTTTCTGAAAGCAGATAATGTGCTGACGCTGGTGTATCTTTGCTCGATGTGCGATCTCATGTGATTGACTCTAATGTCGTCTGTCACAGGAGCCAATGGAGGGAAATCATTTCTCTCTCACACACACGCACACTGAATCACATCAGCTCCGCGTCCTATCAGTGCGACTTTCCACCAGTCTTCCTCCATTTCTCAATGTCTTCAGCTAATTCATGAAGATGTGATTGTAAAGCTGAGCGTGAAGAGAGGCATTCTGGGTCCTCATTCACTTTCATTATGTAAATAAGAGCTGCGTTGTTATCACTCAGTTTCTTCACATACAAATTAAGAATGAAAGTCATACTACAGTAAATGATTACATATTTTGGTAACTTTACAGTTGGGTATAGGTGTGTAGATGAATAAAGCAGGTATTCTTTTCATATTGTTTTTTTTTTAACCTTTTGAAGATATTTTATTCTATATTTCTATTCACCTATTTGGTCTTAAATAACAAAAGTTGCTTTATTTTAACTGGAGGTACCAGCATTTTAGCCAAAAATGTAGTTAAGCACAGTAAAAATGTTTAATGCAAGAATTAAAATACAGTAAAAATAAGAATAAAAATAATCAAAGGCATGTTTTCACACTGTTTTTACTAAAATAAACAAGTAGAAGTGTGATATTTACTTTAATTCATATTAATTATTATTTGTATTTTATTGTTGTTTTTGTAGTTTTATTACCATTCTGAATTAGCTTTTGTATTTATATTTCATGTTTCGTTTTAATTTTATTTTATGATTTTGTGCTTTTGTAATTTTTATTATTTTTTATATTTCTAAATTGTTCATTTTTATTTTAGTTTGTTTCATTTCAGTGCAAGTACTGAAATACAATAAAATATTAGATAAAAATAATCAAATGTATGTTTATCACGGTTTTTCTTTAAATAAAAATAATAAAAAAATTTAGTTTTTATTCGTATTTTGAAATATCTTTCAGATTCCATTACTTTAGACATTTATAAATTAAAAGTATTTTTTATTTCAGTTTTAGTTTAATTTCAGTTAGAATTTTAGCATTTTAACTTCAACTTATTTAGGTTAGTTGTAAAAGGAAATTATTTTTTTTTCATCTAATATTTATATTTCAGCTTTATTTCAATTAACAAAAATGTTTTTGATAGTTTTCGTTAGCAGTAACAACACTGGCATGCTTTAATATAACTATGCATATTTTAAAAAAACTGCTATTTTTTTGCAGATATTTTTACTAAAACATTTTAATGCATGAAAAACTACTATCATGATGACTCAACAGTTTGAAGTGAATCTTGCTGAGCAAATTAAAGTTAACATTATACACATTTATATCTAGATATCTAAATAACATCTGGTTTAATGTCAGACATTTAAAGGAAACTCAGGCATTTCTGGAGTGATGATATGCATGTTTTCTCATCTTTTTCTTATTTTGTCTTTCCTCTGCGTTGGCTTTGGGTTTTCGTATCGCTCTGATCTGATTCCTCTAGAAACTGATTTTCCTTTGTGTTTAATGCTTTCCTCCAACAGTCCTGACAGGTCAAATAAATCTCTCATAAACGCACTCCCTCATCACGTTACTTCAGTTACTTCTGATTAAAGTCGACGCGTATTTTTAGCTTCAGCATGATGAAACCGCATGAAGCCCGGAGTGAATGTGATGGTTTGTTTTTTGTTTTGTGTCTGCAGGTTTTATTTAGTGAGTGCAGGAGTTCCCTTCATCATCTGCGGCATCACAGCAGCCATCAACATCGAGAACTACGGCAGCGGAGAGCAGACGCCATTGTGAGTAGCAGCTAAATCTCTCCAATGTGTTCCTATACAAGTTTGATTGATTGTCACTCTTTCATATATGTGAGTCACTCAGAGAAGCTTGCTACATACTAAATATAGCCAAAAAAATGCATTGAATGATTCAGAGTAATGTTCAATCACTATGACTGATTATTAAACTTTTATTATGTAATATTTGGTTAAGTTCTCGCATGCATAAAAGGGTCAAAAAATCTGAGACCGCTAGTGAAAATTTTTGTATTATTTAGATACTATAATAGTATTAATTAATATTTTTAAATAACTCTTATGTATTTTCAGTTTTCATTTTAATTTAAGTTTTAGTAATTGTTTGTCATTTTTATTAGCTTTTTAATGTATATTTCTGTTTTGCTTTATTTTTATTTCAGATATAGTCATTTTAATACCTCAACTAAAACGTAACAGTTAAAACAGTTAGTCATTTTTTATTTCATTTTAATTAGGGTTAAGTTTTTTTTATTTTAATTTAATTTAATTTAATTTTATTTCAGTTACCAAAAACAATTTAAGTTTTAGTTAAAAAGTAACAACTCTGATTTTTTTAAGTAATTTAATTTATTTCTATCATTGCGGATTGTATATTTGTCAGTGTTGCAAAGTTTAGCAATTATGAAACACCTTCAATTTATACTTTTAGTTTTCATTTTAATTTAGTTTAAATTTTAGTAATTTTGTTCTGTGCTTTTGTCATTTTAATTAGTTTTTTAATATTTGTATATAGCTTTATTTTATTTCATATTTACTAAGTTCTATTTTCTATTTTAATTTCAACCTTTCTAATTATTTTTCATCTAATATTTTATTTTATTTTTCAGCTTTATTTCAATACAGAAAACCAGTAACATCACTGGTTAACAATAACAACACAATAACAATTCTATTTTGAATTTTAAAGAATTTAATTTATTTGTATCATTGCAGATTGTGTATCAATTATGAAACATTCAATTAATCGATAAAGCAGCTCTACGGAAAACAACAGACAATTCAGTTCAGTTCAAGTTTTGTTCTCATCAAACTGCAAAAATCCGAATGTTAAGTAACCAGAATATTAACTTTAATAAAATACCATGCATGCAAACACACTCAGTAATTGTTTATCTCCTGTGTTCACAGCTGTTGGATGGCATGGGAGCCGAGTCTGGGCGCCTTCTACGGTCCCGTTGCATTCATCGTCCTTGTGACCTGCGTCTACTTCCTCTGCACCTTCATCCAGCTGCGCAAACACCCCGAAAGAAAGTACGAGCTGAAGGCAGTGAGCGAGGAGCAGCAGCGACTTTCTGATGTCCACCAGGGGGAGCCAGCAAGCGGCCAGTGCCACAGCGGCTGCCCGCGTCTCATCAACCCTTCCATGCTAGCCAATGAACATTCGTTTAAAGCCCAGCTACGGACATCAGCGTTCACGTTATTTTTATTCATAGCTACTTGGACGTTCGGCGCGCTGGCCGTTTCGCAAGGCCATTTTCTGGATATGATCTTCAGCTGTTTATACGGAGCTTTTTCCGTCACGCTCGGGTTATTCGTTTTGATTCACCATTGCGCAAAACGCGACGACGTTTGGCACTGCTGGTGCGCATGCTGTCCTGGGCGACGCCCCTCTAACGCATGCCATGCCCACATTCATGGCCACGCCCACAAAGTCAACCTAAACGGCGACGCCCACTCCCACTGCCATCTGGATGCAGGAAAAGGCACTCACTGCACATGTCGCGCCGTCACGCAAAATCACATGACCTGCTTAACGCCGGTTTCGCCATGTTGCGCCACGCTGCATACGCAACAGCTTCTAGAGGACGAAAATAGCGCAAATGTGCTCCTCCACGAGGGATACCGACCCGCTGTGCAGTTGCATCGCTGCTCTAAGACTAAAACGAGGCGCCAACGCGAACTAGCATTTTGCATTCCCTCCGGTGCAGATGGCGCTAGCGTGCGCAGCTCACGCGCTAATAGCCCACACGCCCATATTTGCCACTTGGCTCACGAAGTTTGTCCTCACGAGGCGCTCGCGCTTTGCCACCATCATCACGTTTGTTGCGCAAAGGATGAGCTAATCGGCGCAGGCGAGAGTTTTTTGTGCAGTTGCGGGAAACTAGCGGAGGACGATTTGCATCACACGCAAATAGAGTTGCACGCCCGCAGACAGTCGCTAGCCAATCAGAACGGCATCCTGAAGGGAAACGCGCTGTATGCATCTGACAGTACGGGGAATATACGCACGGGACCCTGGAGGAACGAAACTACCGTGTAGTTCAAGCGAACTCCGACACTAGGATTTACTTACGAAAGGAACTTTTTTTTTTTTTAGTACCATCACAAGCTCTTTCCTGCATCATTCATCGTACAGGATTATCGCAGCCGTTCTGCGGATCGTACAAATGCAGGAGCGGAAAACCTGGGGGCCTCATTTATGGAGTGATGCTATATGTGAACGTATGAAAGTTTATGAAATGTTCCTATAGATGGTTTATGAAGGTCTGTATGCACAAAAAAAAAAAAATCCCAAATGCATCCTTTTTTATAAATCGCAGTTAATTTCAAGCTCAATGTGAACGAGTGCGTCAGCTCCACCTACAAAACACCTACAAAAATATATTTATATGTTTTAAAATATATGTTTTAGAAGTACAGGACTCACCCTCAATGGGCAAGGAAATCCAATCCAATTTTTATTTTCTTTTATTATTATTTAGGGGATTTAATATTATTTCATTATTGTTTTAGGGAAATCATTAATGAATTGAATTGAATTGAATTGAATTTAATTCATTCATTTTAGTGATATAACTATTGTAAAAACAAAGCAGTTAAAATGTTGCAGAAAACATACTCAGTTTTAATAAAAAATATTTACAAATGATATTATAATATTAATATTATATATGGTTTTTTTTTCAGGAAAATAGTGTGTAAAAACACAATACATACACACACACATACAGGTGCATCTCAATAAATTAGAATGTCGTGGAAAAGTTCATTTATTTCAGTAATTCAACTCAAATTGTGAAACTCGTGTATTAAATTCAATGCACACAGACTGAAGTAGTTTAAGTCTTTGGTTCTTTTAATTGTGGTGATTTTGGCTCACATTTAACAAAAACCCACCAATTCACTATCTCAACAAATTAGAATGCTTCATAAGACCAATAAAAAAAAAAACATTTTTAGTGAATTGTTGGCCTTCTGGAAAGTATGTTCATTTACTGTATATGTACTCAATACTTGGTAGGGGCTCATTTTGCTTTAATTACTGCCTCAGTTCGGCGTGGCATGGAGGTGATCAGTGTGTGGCACTGCTGAGGTGGTATGGAAGCCCAGGTTTCTTTGACAGTGGCCTTCAGCTCATCTGCATTTTTTGGTCTCTTGTTTCTCATTTTCCTCTTGACAATACCCCATAGATTCTCTATGGGGTTCAGGTCTGGTGAGTTTGCTGGCCAGTCAAGCACACCAACACCATGGTCATTTAACCAACTTTTGGTGCTTTTGGCAGTGTGGGCAGGTGCCAAATCCTGTTGGAAAATGAAATCAGCATCTTTAAAAAGCTGGTCAGCAGAAGGAAGCATGAAGTGCTCCAAAATTTCTTGGTAAACGGGTGCAGTGACTTTGGTTTTCAAAAAACACAATGGACCAACACCAGCAGATGACATTGCACCCTAAATCATCACAGACTGTGGAAACTTAACACTGGACTTCAAGCAACTTGGGCTATGAGCTTCTCCACCCTTCCTCCAGACTCTAGGACCTTGGTTTCCAAATGAAATACAAAACTTGCTCTCATCTGAAAAGAGGACTTTGGACCACTGGGCAACAGTCCAGTTCTTCTTCTCCTTAGCCCAGGTAAGACGCCTCTGACGTTGTCTGTGGTTCAGGAGTGGCTTAACAAGAGGAATACGACAACTGTAGCCAAATTCCTTGCTACGTCTGTGTGTGGTGGCTCTTGATGCCTTGACCCCAGCCTCAGTCCATTCCTTGTGAAGTTCACCCAAATTCTTGAATGGATTTTGCTTGACAATCCTCATAAGGCTGCGGTTCTCTCGGTTGGTTGTGCATCTTTTTCTTCCACACTTTTTCCTTCCACTCAACTTTCTGTTAACATGCTTGGATACAGCACTCTGTGAACAGCCAGCTTCTTTGGCAATGAATGTTTGTGGCTTACCCTCCTTGTGAAGGGTGTCAATGATTGTCTTCTGGACAACTGTCAGATCAGCAGTCTTCCCCATGATTGTGTAGCCTAGTGAACCAAACTGAGAGACCATTTTGAAGGCTCAGGAAACCTTTGCAGGTGTTTTGAGTTGATTAGCTGATTGGCATGTCACCATATTCTAATTTGTTGAGATAGTGAATTGGTGGGTTTTTGTTAAATGTGAGCCAAAATCATCACAATTAAAAGAACCAAAGACTTAAACTACTTCAATCTGTGTGCTTTCTGTTAACATGGGGATTGCACATTTAAAATAAAATAAAAAATAATAAAAAAAATAAATAAATCAAAATAAATCAAATATATATACACACACACACACACATACACATTTACACACACTTTACATATAAAATTATACATGTTAAACATATATAACATATATAACATATTTTAACACACACTCACACACACACACACACACACACATATATATATATACACATATATATATATATATATATATATATATATATATATATATATATATATATATATATATATATATATATATATATATATATATATATATATATATATATATATATATACATACATACATACATACATACATACATACACATACACACACACACACACACACACACACACACACACACACACACACACACACACACACACTGTATAATATTATGTAATATAAACATCAGGAATTATATGAACATCAGGAATAATTCAGGAATTATTAATAAATGAATTAATTTCTGTGATGTTATCACAAAATATTTATAATGTTGCTCATTTGTGCATATATTAATATAAATGCATACATTTATTGCATATTTATCTTTTTTATAATCAGTGTTTGGTTATTTTAATTTATTTTGTGCACAAGAGGTTTGTTCACATGCTCTTCAGTTGGTGTACACATTTTTGTCAGTTTCTGGGTTTTGTTGTTTGTTTGTTTTGACAGTGTGAAATCCATGAAATTTCCGATCAGACAAGTATTTGATAAATGAGGCCCCTGGTTTGAGTCGGATCACGTTGATTGGCCGCGTTCACACTGCACTTCAATCTGGAGTCACTCCACTTACAGGAGTTTAATGTGGTTATGCTGATGTTTGATTACAGCCGATACTGAACTGGTTGTCAGTCCTGAATCTCTGCAGTGTTTGCATGGCCATTGTATTCGTACAGGTACATTTATCACTCCAGGTAACAGACATTGCCATAGTGAGGATTTTGCCATATATTTATTTTCATAGACGTATTTGAGAGTCCCACAAATGTCCGAATCATTTCTACAATAAAAAAAAAAAAACCTTCCAAATACATGAAAATTCACCAGCAGTTTTAAACCATCCATACTCCATCAGCCCCACATGCTTAATATATACTGTGAATATCAACTAGCGAAAACTTAGTAATACACAAAAAAGGCCTGCTTCTGTCTAACTTCTGTTTTGCCGTTGAAATGTGTGATGTAAACAGACAAAGAAGCTCCATTTCAAATCCTAGTGAGCTGCTCATCTAGACAGTATTCAGAATAGTAGGCTGCATATTTATGCTGCTTTATATTTTGACCAAACTGTAAAGCAGTATTATAGAGAAGGAAATCCCGGAATAAACATTCAAAAATGCATCAAAGATAACAAGCTGCACACTATATGTTGAAAAAAAATATTAATTTAAGATTTATATATTTGAATTGCATTTAAAATTTTCATGCGTTTGGATTACACCGTTTTAAGAATAAAATCTTAATGTGATGCATATTTGTCAGTCATGCATAAATTGAACACGTCAGATTTCTGTATTAGTACTAATAAACTTAGTGTTTTAAACACAATAACCAGCTTTATATATTTATCATCAATAAATCCAACTTGTTTCAATCTCATGCATTTTAATTTAAATTGAATATTGCTTGTTCCACAGCTAGTCATATTTTAACCAAGTTCATACTTTTTAACTGAATTAATTTAATTGTGTTCACAACGACCAGATTTATTTATTTATTATTATAAATGCATGTATTATTATTTAAATAAAAATCAAATAGTCATGGAAAATGAAAAAAAAAAGTATATTTTAGGAATATTTTAAGATGTATTATTTTTATTTATTTATTTTGTTCTTAATGGTCATGACAATAATGACCAGTGCAAAAGATCACAGTTAAAAATAAAGCAAAGTCCTTTAAAGGAGCTATAGAAAATACATTATTATTGTTATTGTTGTTATTATTATTATTATTATTATTATTATTATTGAAATTTTTATATGCAATTCAAAAACACAAATCTTAAATATAGGCCTAAATTTTTTTGCAAGGTTTCATCAGGGTCGACAGACGGTAAAGTGAATGAATAAATATATATATATATATATATATATATATATATATATATATATATATATATATATATGAAAATAGAGTGTTTTTAGGGATATTTTAAGATTTATTATTTTTATAACAATAATGCCACAATGCAAAACATCACAATTATGTATGGAACTTTTATATTCAATTCAAATGCATAAATGGCCTAAATATGTTTTTGCGCAGCTCACTAGTTTGTGTGACGGAGCAGAGCGTCTCTCTAGGTGTTCTCTTACAGATCTGTGCTGATTCTTTACTGTTTCTTTGGTGAATCTGTCGTCAAGGAGACGTTGTTTGTGCGAGAACATCATTGTGCTTCTAGAACAAGAAATGACGGTGATTTGATGCTTGTGATTGATTGCTGAACAGCTGCTGTCGCAGGTCTGCTTAACATCACAAACTGCAAAAGAAAGACTAGTAAAGCATTTCTAACTAGTCTAGCTGAAGGAAACGAGCGACTGTGATCCAGTGCTCAGACGGCTCAATCTTTAACATACAAACATCACGCTTTTCTTCAAATGACATGGAGTTGATGTCTGTGTAAGTCGCCTCATGTTCCTCAAAAAATTGCATTTGGAAAGCGTGAATCTCAGTAAATCTGTCAAAAACATATCCTGGTCAAATTTGACCCCAACAACAAAATAAAAAATAAAAAAATAAAATGAAGCCTATTTTAGGAATAATTTAAGGTGTATTATTTTTGTTTATTTTTATTTTTATTTGTGCTTTTATTTGTCATATAACCTGTTTAAGGAATTTTTTAAGATTTATTATTATTATTATTATTATTATTATTATTATTAAGTGTCATGGAAATAATGACACAATGCAGAAGATCACAATCCAAAATAAAAAATAAATAAATAAATAAAATGTTAGGAATATTTTAAGATTTATTATTTTTATTTATTATTATTTTTTGTGCTTAATTGTCATGACAATAGTAACATAATGCTAAATCTAAGACCAAAATCAAAATTATATATGGAATATTTTTAAATTTATTCATTTATTTTTAATAATTACTTGTATTAATTGTCATGACAATAACGACAATGCAAAAGATCACAATCCAAAATCAGAAAAAATATATTTTTTGATTATAGAAAATGAAGCCTATATTTTTAAATTAAAGTTGTTTTAAATTATTTATATTTATATTATGTTTTGTGCTTAATTGTCATGACAAAAGTAACAATGCAAAATCCAAGAGCACAATCCAAAATCAAATATATTTGGAATATTTTACGATTTATTATTTTTAATTGTTATAAATATTATACAAATATTATTATTTGTCATGACAATAATGACACAATTCAAAAGAGTGCAATACAAAATCTAAGTTTTATATATATAATTATTAACATTTATTGAAATATAATTATATATATATTATATATAATAACTGACAAATTATTGATATAATGTGACATAATTATTTTTATTAATTGTCATGACAATAATGATACAGTGCAAAAAATCACAATCCAAAATCAGAAAAAAATGAAGCCTATATAATTTTCAAATCAGTTATTTTAAATTATATATATTTAAATGTTTTTTGTGCTTAATTGTCATGACAATAAAGACAACGAAAAAGATTGAATATTTATTATTCTTTTTTTCTGCTTAATTGTCATGACAAAAAAATAAAACAATCTTTATGAATTGAATTTCATGAAAAATATGACCAGGACATGTTTTTTGAGATTCCCCGTTTTCCATTTAAATTTGCCTTTCAGATTATCAAATGAGAAAGTTTCCTCTCGAGAAAAAAAGCAACAGGTTCAGCAGCATTTAATGCACCGTTTGACAGAAAAGAGTTTAATTTCACGCCTTCCTGTTTCCTCTGCAGTCCTGCGCTCTGATTGGCTGTCCCGGTTTGGGCCGGGTTCATGCCGCCCATCAGCTCTTTTATTTTCTGTTTCCATGCACCACAGATTGAGATAATAAATAATGAATGCTATTTAAATGAGGAGTGATGTGGGAGATTTTAATGCTGGAGGGGGAAATCTGTCTGGTTTATTGCTCAGTATCTGAGTTCAGACGTTTTGTTTGTACAGTATGTTTGTTTTAATGCATCTGTCCGTCTGTGTTACGCAGGATTGTGGATTTACACTGTGAGATTTGCTGGAGAGTGAATCAGAAGGTGCTGTAAGCTGTTATGAGAGACAAACTGCAATTATAACTCGATTCTGTTTAACTGTATGTCTGCACTCCTTTTGTTATTAATGCTTCACATCTGCAATGGAAGAGTTTCACCAAAAGAGTCAAATATCGAATTACGGGCCTTATTCGGGATCATTTTTAATTTGACATTGAAAGTCTGTGAGCCGAAAGGGTTGAACTCTTTTAAGGTTATATGTGTTTCCAAAAAATGTCCAATATTTCATCATCATGTTTGAAATTTCTCTCCCGTAAGCTTCATTTTCATATCCTTCAAATTAAACATGGTGTCTATCCTCAATAATATCCGTAATACAGAGAAAAATTATGCTCTATGATGTCGAACTAGAAATATGTGGGAAGAATATAGTTTGATCTGTTCTGAAGCAAGAAAATAATTCATATCTTATAGCAGCGTGATGATAAGAAGAGTAAGAGCAAAAGTCTGAAATAAGATTTTTTAAAGTTTTTGAAAGAAGTCACTTCTGCTCAGCAGAAAATAGCTGTTTTCTAAGTGAATATATTGTAAACTGTAATTTATTTCTGTGATGCGCAGTTGAATTTTCAGCATCATTACTCTGATCTTCAGTGTCACATGATCCTTCAGAAATCATTCTAATATCGTTCTAATGCTACCATTTAAACTTTTCTTAAGAAATTAATGCTTTCATTCATCAAGGATGCATTTAATTGATCAAAAGTGCCAGTAAAGACATTTGTTACAAAAGATTTCCATTTCAAATGAATGCTGTTCTTTTGAACTTTCTATTCATCTGTGAATCCTGAAAAATAAAATGCATCACGGTTTCCACAAAAATATTAACTGTTTTTAACACTGATAATAATCGGAAATGTTTCTCGAGCAGCAAATCAGCATATTAGAATGATTTCTGAAGGATGCTGAAAATTCAGCTTTGAACACAGAAATAAATTCCATTTTAACAGATATTGACATTGAAATAGGCTATTTTAAATTCTAATAATATTTCACAATTTTGACTGTACTTTTGATCAAATGAACGCAGCCTGAGCAGAAGAGACTTCTTCATTCTGAACTTCTGACTGGTAGTTAATACTTTTGTATAGTCACAAAAATTCATTTTTAAAGGGTTTGTTGAGCCAGAAAGTTTATTTTAACAGGTTTGTGGATCTGCGATGAAGGAGAAGCAAATAACAACTAAACTTTCAGTCTGTTGCTCTCGTATGACTCCAGAAGAAAAACATGATGGTGAGTAAATGACAGACGTGTTTCTCCACTGTAATTCAGGTATTCAGCAGTTTAGTGTGTTTTCAGAGTCACTTCAGGAGATTGTGCTCTCGTGTGGGTTTTTTTTCATTCTCAGATTGTCACAAATCTGCGTCTGTTTGACAGGCGTGAAATCCCTCAGTACAGGGAATATATTCAGGGGTCTGAACACAAGCCCTAAAATAGATCAGCGTAGCATCTCATGCTAAATACTAACTTTTCAGTCAGAGAGAGAGAGTCTGAGTCAGTGTAGTGTGTAATTAGCTCTTATTTAATTAAAAAGGCTTCGAAAGCTTGGGCTGTGTGTCCAGAGCTCATGAAGGTGAGTGAGAAACTGGTCAACATACTGACTTTATCACATGATGATGATGATTATTATGATTATGATCCCCAGGTGTCATTTGATTTGATCTGGTTTGTCCTGATTAGCAGTATGATATAAGCCTGTAAGTCTTTACAAATGTCCTTGTGTTGGACAGGTCACATACTTCTAGCTGTTTTCCCCTTTAATGCAGTGTTTTATTATTATGTCATTCTTGGTTTTAGTTACTGCCACTTTCCACAAATAGGGTATAAATTAGAGTCCATATTTTATATTGTTTTGATTTATTTATTTTTTTATTATATATATTTTTTTATTTTAAATGTGCAATCCCCATGTTCCGCAGGGAAAGCAATTTGATATATTAGTTATCTAAGATAAAAATAAAATAGAATTAAATTACCTTAAAATGGAAATTTTTATACATCCCACCTTACTGGTCTTGTCTTTCTCAACAAAGAAAATCATATAAAAGTCTTTTAAACTGAAGCTATTTATTTATTTAGAATATTAAAATTAAATAATAGTTTTTGGTAATTAAATACTTCTTACAATAAGAACACACTTAGTTAACCCATGACATTTTACCTTAGGATTTCATTTATTATATTTAAATTTAAATAAATGTTTATTTAATAAACAAATCATGGTTGTAAACTAAAAAAAAAAACAAAAAAACAATCTAATTTAGATAAAGCAATATATTGGAGTAATTTTTACAATAAAATACTGTTTTAGTCTTTCTACTTAAAAAATGTCCTATTTAATTCAGTGTGCCATTTCTTGGCATTTATTTGTAATATTTATTAGCAATTTCTAAGTTAAATTTTTCAAATTAATTTTCAGTTTTAGCATGCTCATAACTGTTAATGTAGTTACAAACATGGATAATCTCATGTAAATAAATGTAAAGTATAACAGCATGTGTAGCAGAAGGCATATTGCATAAAAAATGACATTTTCAAGACCTACACTGTAAAAATTATTTTTCAACAAAGATTGTTAAATTGCGTTTTACAAGAAAATACTATTTAAGTCTGACTATGTAAAATTGTAACATTTAATTCAGTGTGTTACTTGCCGGTTGAGGCCTAAATTTCTGAGTTAATTTTTTTTCCCCCAAGTAGATAGTGTTTTTGTTTTGTTCTGTTTTGTTCTCAGTGTATTTGTTAGCATCCTTTCAAAATATCAGTGAGATTGGGTTCTGTCTCACTTGCTGTGAAATCACTCCGTGGAAAGTGCTTTTAATATTTATTTTCTTAATTGTACAAATGTTTTGATCCATGTTCAGACTATGGTCTTGTTATAAATCTATCTTTGGATCAGTTCACAGGAGGTCAAGTCACTGTGTTCATGATGACACGGCTCTCACTTTCATATTCAACAGTCTCCAGCCGTTATCTAACTAATGAAACTATATTTCCATGTATTATGTTCATATCCATTATCAGATTCTCCTGATGGCCTCAGATAGTGAACACAGAGATGAAATGTACAGTAAACCGTAATTAACATGCTAATTTTGCCCTTGACGTGTGCTCTTTTCACTGTTGCCGACTAATTTTCAGGGGAAGTTGTTAAAGGAAGGTCTATTTGTTGCTAAATGACGCTGTGATGTCATTGCGTGATGACGTCATTACATAATCACCACGCAAAATTGTCACTACATCAAACCTCTGCAAAAAATGTTTTATGTTAATTTAGACTTGTTTATAAAATAATATAAATGCATAATATATTAAAATATAAATAACTTTTTAAATACATTGAATTATTGAAAACCTTCACATTTTTGAACAATTACAATTTGTTTATTTTTTATTAGCTCGTAACACATTCTGAACAATTATAGTTATAAGCAGTGTATTAGTAGTTAGTATGCTACACTCTGAAAAGTCTGTAAAAATAGGGAACAATCTACTATGTTAATATGAAGGAATTTTCTGCATTGATTTTTCCCATAGGTTTTTTACCTGCATTTTTAATTACATAATGTATTTTGTGTTTTCGGGTTACAACGGATAATGGATAATGTCTTGGATAATTACTAATACCTTTTCCATTTTTCTAGATATTTTTCTTACAACTGACCAACAATCGCAGGTACAAAAAGTTGCCAAATAAATTTTAAAAATAGCCAAATTTGTTGCTAGGTGCTTTTGGAAGAAAAAGTTGCTAGGGTAGTCTGAAAAGTTGCTAAATTTAGCAACAAAATTGCTAAGTTGGCAACACTGGCTCTTTTTCCGCTCAGATGGATCGAGAGTGTTGCCAAGTCCGCGATTTTCCCGCAGAACGCCCCGCATGAAAAAATACTATAGTAATTTATAGTAAATACATTACTATAGTGTTTTTGAACCATGCCATAGTAAAGTGTATCATACTGTATATTAAGGGTGTCCCCGACTAAGGATTTTCACAGTCAAATCGGAATTGTCGAATCTTACTGATAGTCGACTGATAGTTGAATCATATGTTTAGGGGCAAAATACATTACCAAGAGTCAAATCAGACCTTCGAGAGTCATAATTACTGATGTTAACACACAGGGAAAATGTGTAACGGATGCCTCACAGATAAAAAAATAATGTTTTATGTTTTGATTAAAAGATAGTTAACATTAAACATCAGTGAAATCCTAAGAATTCACAACATTTTTTACAACAGTGCTCTCATTATAATGTTATGTATATGATATTTCTGTTTTGAGCTGTGCGCTGAAGATGACCAGTAGAATGAAGCATTTGATAGCAGGTTTATAATCAATGCGATTTAACTCATCATTTATCTCATATAGAATATGCTTCGTTATTTATACAACATAACGTTATATTGCGACTTACAGGCTTATCTGCACAAAATGCCCCGAATGCATGAACGTGTCTGCGCGGCTCTGAATGAACTCATTTTGTGGACGCGTTCTTCACACAACAACGTGCAGAAACACAGCAACTAAACTCTAAAAATTCACAGCGTTTTATTATAATAGCGTTCTCATTATAATGTTATGTATATGACAGTCCCAGTCGAAGTTATTAATATTCTGCATTGTCGTTTGTCCTGCTCGCGCTGCACGCTGAAGAGATAATCACCGTAGTACAATGAAGCGCGGCCTAACTCAACCAAATGCATCTTGTACGAGATAAATAATATATACACGATAAATATAAACCGGGTGAAATGTTTTGAAATCACTTATACCCTACCTAATCGAAAAAATCCAGTCTTTCACTCTCTGCTTGTGTCAGTTTGAGTCTTGTTAAAGATTTAAATCCCTGCTGCCAAGATGCTCCTCTGTCGGTCACAGATTATGGAAAGTGAAACTTTAATCTATAGGGGTGGTTGGATTTATTCACGCAAGTTAAAATATTTATTTAAAGCTTCTTTCTTCCATATAGCCAAAATGGCAAGATCATAACACCCCGCGAATATTCGACTGTGAGATTGGGAGTCGAATCAGGCTCCTCCTATCGAAGCATCGAATCGTCGATTATTCGGGGTCACCCCTACTGTATATATTATAGTATTTACAACAATTTAATGCATGCTACAGCATATTAACTAGCCTATAGTGAACTGATAAACTGTAATAAATACTGTAGTATACTTTAGTTTTTACTACAGTAAACTGTAGTGTATTGTAGTATAATACACCCTATAGTTGTAGAAAACTTAGTACAGTATTGGATAAAGTAATTTGTTTATATTACTATAGTTGTTATATTACCACAGCAACTAATTACCACAACAAATTAATTCAAGTACTTTACTATAATATTGTCACGCCCCTGGACTGTTTTGTTGTGGTTTTTGCTCCCCATGTGTTCCCTGTGACCCAGTTTCTCCCCAGTCTGATTGTGTTTATTTGCTCCAGGTGTGTCTCATCTGCCCCAATTATCCTGTGTTTAAAAGCCCCAATCCTTCAGTCAGCGTTTGTCAGGTCTCTATCGTCCATTGTGCTAAATGTGTTCCTGTCTGCCCTGTGTATCCCATGTTGGAGGGAATAAAAGACTGTGACTTGTATGTACTCCGTATCTCCTCGTTCCTTACTCAGCTCCGTAGGCAATTGTGACAAGTATAGTTCAAAAACAGAATAGTATTTATTATAAATTACTACAGTATTTTGAGGTTGAACCCCCTGGAAGGAGGTTTTAAGTTAACCCTCAAGAACGCGATTTTGATACCCATTTTCCCCAGAAACGCGATTGTTTTGCCTGTGGTTATACTCGCTTTGAGTACCAATTGGGCTTGTTTTGTTACGCAGACCTGGCAACCCTGGAATCGGAGGAGACAGATAGAGAGATTGTGATGCAGCAGAACAGAGATTGATCAGATTTAAAAGACACGCGAGGTGTGAAAGACAGAGCAAAAGACATCAGAGCAGCTCTCTCGAAAAAGCGTGTAAATGAGAGAGAGAAGAGATTTACACTGCGGTCTGAAGTCTGGACACACGACTGAATTTGTCTGTATCTTGAAGGGAACTATAAGTCTTCTGAAGTCATTTAATAACTTTGCACGAGCAACAGAATTGAATTCATTATTCAAATGAATCCTCATCTCAGTAGCTCTCAAATCAATCAGCATCAGGTTTGACGTCAGTGAAGTTTGGTCACAAAAACCAATGACGTTTGATGTTGTTTATGTCAAACATGAACAGTATTTTTTATCTGAGAGCTTCAGCGATGGGAAATTCATTTTATAACAATGTAAATTCAGTCTCTTCCTCATTCAAAGCTATTGAACAACTTCAGAAGTCAGTTCACATTTATTTATATAATGCTTTATACAATACAGATTGTTTCAGAAAAGCTTCACAGAAATAAAAAAGAAAATATCAGTCCATCAAAGAAAACTTTAGGATGACCATGTCACTCTTTCAGATTAAAAAGCCTTTATTATCAGACAGCTACATCCAAAAAATCTAAACACTCTAAAGTTTTCTTTGATGGACTGTTATAAACCCTTTCCCAGTGATGCACTCTCTACTATTGGAGTTTATTCAGCTGGAAATTTCTTTGAGTGTTGATGTTACAGGTTCTTCATGGAACCATATTCAATAATAATAATAATAATAATGATAATAATAATAATAATAAATTTTATTTTTAAAAGTGCAGGAACAATCTAGACAAAGAAGTTCAAATAAGATATTTTTTTTTTATTTGTGTCATGTTTTGATCACTATACATTCCCCAATTGTGTTATTTCTTTCATGACTACTACTAACAACAATTTAAATAAGTAGATGAGCCCAAACTTCTGACAGCTAGCATATAGGAGAGCTCTTTAATTCAGATGTGTGTGTGTGTGTGTGTTTGCTGGGCTTTCTAAGGACACCAATAATGAAGACAATCTGGTTATGTAATACCTTTACATTTATGAAGAATAATCTTCTTTTTCCAGTTCAGCCAGAAGGCAGAAGCTGATGAATGGAAGGATGAAGACGCACTCGGCTGCAGATCTTTACTGATGTCTGAAGTTCAGTGTCTTGTCTATTTCGTGCTGCAGGCGTTTATGCAGACAAACACCACTCAGGCGTTATGTATGTAGTTATGAATGTAATAATTTGCTTTCCTTTGTTTTCTGCTGTGTTCGGATTTATAGAAACCAAACAAATCTGTTGTCTGATCATTTACTGTTAGGATGCCACTCTAAATGGATTATATTTCACTTAATTTTTGTCAGTTTATTAACAGCACATTAGTCATGCGTCTCATCCAGTTATTAGAAGTATTTTTCAGATTATACTGACTATGGGAATATATGTTATGTTGAAAGTTAAACTTATTTTATTTCAGCAAGTTGCTAAGGCAACATTTCTCATTTTCATTTAGTTTAAATGTAGCCTACTAAAATGACTACAGTTAAAACTGAGATTAAAATATAGATTAAAAACTTTAAAATGAAAACAGAAATAATAATTCAAAACATTAATAAAAACTATAAAATTATCTTGATACGAAAATAACACTGGAACGTAAAAGCAGTCACGTCTCAGAGTTTTATAAGTGAAGTTCTGCCATCTAGTGGCTGATTTGATTAATAAAATAATGTTTAATGGAGTTTTTGTGTCCTAAATGTTTTATGTAGTTAAATCAGTGGGGCACAGAAGGTCACACTATATTGTGAATCAGTATAATTTTAGTATGATTTATATGCTATTATTGTATTAAATCATGATGAATTAGCTTATATTTTATATTTTCAGTTTTAATTCTCATTTTAGTTTCAGTAATTTTATTGTTTTGTCATTTATTTTTTTTCTATATTATTATTTAGCTTTCATTCATTTTTAATTAATTTTAGTAACTTTGGTACTTAGATATTTAAATTTATTTTTTTTTAAATAATTTCACTTTTCATTCTTATTCTATCTTTAGTAATTTCATTGTATTTGTATTTCATTGTTGTATTTATTTTAGGTTTGCATTTATTTTAGTTCAGTTTTAGTAATTTTCGTACTACTTTATTTTATTTTATTTTCAAACTGGTTTATTTTAGCAAGTTGCCAAGGCAACATTTCTAATTTAAGTTTTACATTTTTCATTTAGTATTTATATTTAATTTCAGTGTTATTTCAGATAGATAAAATATTTAATTATGTGCATTTGATTTTTTTTATTTGATTTTATAAAAAAAAAGAAAAAAATTAATTAATTAAATATTTTAATTGCTTTATTTTTAGTTTTAAAATAACATCGTGCAATGCTTTCAGCTATGGCTATATTCACAGTATTGCTTAATTGAACCCTGAACATCCAGTGAAGAGTTTGATCCTTCAGGCTCCTTGAGTATCTGATGAAACGTGTCTTTATCTGCTCCAGCAGTAAATCAGCTTCAGACTCTCAGAAATGGTTGCTTATGTTGTTGATCTGCTCTTGGTAACTGTGTTTGTCATTGTTTAGCTGCTGTTGATGTCGCGAAGGTCAGCAGACAATAAAGTGGCATCAGCAGAGGGCGTGACTGAATTACTGTTGCATTATGGGCCGATGGCTGTAATTCAGCATAAGATGAGCTCAGAAAGCACATGATCTTCATAAGCTTCTGTAGGCTTGTCGTCTTCATGCCGATGCAGCAGTGCAGGTGTTTACTCCTGTGGCTCTTCATGTCTTGAGGAACAATATTTTGGGAGAATTTGATTCATGTTTATTTGCATTGGAAAGTTGTGAGGTGCCATAAGGGAGATGTATGAAATATGTTTATTTATGATGGAAATTCCTGCAAGAGCTGCTGTGAGAGTGTAAATATTACACACAGCCAATAGCAACTCTACATTATTTTAGATTTAGTCTTGATCTGTGGGATTTTAACTGAAACTCAGCTTTAACTTGTTGGTTGTTCATTCCTGAAGTAAATGTATTCCTGAAGTGTATAAGCATCAGGAGCAGATTTACTTACTATATTTTGTATATCTATCTATCTATCTATCTATCCATCTATCCATCTATCTAAAGGCAACATTTCTTATTTTCATTTAGTTTAATTTGATTTATTTTATTTACTATGAATTTATTAGTTTAATACTTAAAAATTAATAAAATGACAATAAAATGACAAAAATCACACAATAAAATTGATTAACCATAGAAATTTAAAAATATTAATAAAAACTACACTATTATCTCAGATATTAGGTAACACTTTACAATAACGTTGGTTAATTTTAAGTGTAAAATTTACGAATACATTATTAAAATCAAAATTTGTATCTGTTAACATTCATTAATGCAATGAACTAACATGAATATGAACATTTTTATAAACTAACATAAAGGTTAATAGTTGCTGAAAAAAATAGTTATTTACTGAAGCTTTTATTTTTATATTTTCAGTTTTAATTTTGTGCTTTTGTCATTTTATTTTTCTATTAAGCTTTCATTTATTTTTATTTCAGTTTTAGTACTTAAACTTATTTGAGTTAGTTGCACAGGCAACATTTTAAATGTTTTTTTAAGTTTGTTTTTTTGTCTAATATTTATTTTATTTCAGCTTTTGCAATTACAGAAATTAAAATATGGAAGCAGAATAATGACAAATGTCTTTGAAACAAAAAAGCATGTTGAATTGCACTAACTGAAAAAATAATGCATTGTATTAACAATATTTGCATTTTAAATTAAAGTACAATCAGTTTTTCTGCATATACATACTGGCCCGGATAATCATAACTTCTACTTACCATTTGCTCCATTTCTGCAAATCAGTTTTTGTGAATGAATGACTTGCGCTACCGGTTGTTTTGGTCTTCGTCAACAGCCGCTTGCGCCACCTGCTGGTGAGCGATTGAACAGCAGCTGGAGATCATGCATCGGTGCTCTACTGTTATTCCTGCGGGTCCCGGTTGTATAACGCTGAATTTTCTGCAGAATTTTAACCACTGAATTTTTGGAAGCGAATTTGTAAAGTGAAATAAAATAGACTGAAAATTGCCTGTCGAATATTATACATCGTATTTTTAAACAGACTGAATATTTCGGAAGTGAATTCTGGAAGGTGAATATGAATTATTGAATTTAATTATGAAAATGTATGTGAAATATTTTGAATTTAAATATTCACAGCATAAATAAACAACTGTTAAATTTCAGCCCCCAAAAATGCAAGCCCTGAAAATACAAGGCATTAAAATGCTAATACTTTTAATACATTGCATTATTTTTTTTTCAGTTAGTACAATTCAACATGCTTTTTTGTTTCAAAGACATTTGTCATTATTCTGCTTCCATATTAAAACGTAAAACAATAAAAATGTACCCAATTTTATACAATATTTTTTTAATAAATGACAGATTTTTAATAATTTAATTTTTTTAGTTTTAGATACCAATAACAACGCTGTTGTGAATATATTGTTCTGTGCCTTTATAATAGTATCTCAATTATACTAAAAGAACGCATTACGGTGTTGTAGTCTGGAGTCTGGACTGTCTGTGTGTGTGTTTTGCTCCCCACGTGCTCCCTGTGTCCCAGTGTGTATGTCCCTATTTGGGATTTCCTGTTCCTGTCCTCGTTTAGTGTGATTATTAGTTCATTAGTCTTCAGCTGTGTTTAATTAATTACCTAGTGTTCTTAAGCCCTGTGTTTCCATGTCTCCAGCGTCTGGTATTGAAAATATGTCTTACCCTCCTGCTACGTGTGTGTTCCTGCCTGATCCTTGTTCTTGGATTTAATAAAGACTGTTATGATTGTTGAATCTCCTTGTTCTGTGTTCCTCCACAGTAGCAGTACCGCGACAGTTGTTTAGTCAAACATTATCATAATAAATAAAGCTGCTATTTGTGAGTTCCCAGCATGCACTGCAGCATGAATAAATCATAAAGATGTCATAGGATTCATTGAATTATAGTTTTCTGCCTTTATTTAAGCTGTTGTTGTTGATATTGAAAGTTCATCACAAGCTTTTATGGATTATCTGGTTTATATGACTCCCTGTGAAGGATATTGATGTGAATCCGGTGTGATATGAGTAGTTTTATTCTTCAGTAATAATAATCATATAGGTTAAGAATCAAATAAGGATGAGTAAATGATGGCAGGACAGTAAATTATTCCTGTGTATTCTTCATTCTGTCCCGTCTGTCGTGTGTTAATCTGAAGGTCAGGCAGTGTGTGTGTGTTAACACTGGTCTTCATCCTCAGGGAAACACACTTTACGAATGTTCTCACGCAGCTCTGAGCGTCCAGACAGACTGACCCCAGATCTGTGAAAGCAAACACAGAGATGGCCATCAGAGACAGAACAGAGCTGTCAAAGTAACTCAGCATCTACATCACTGTTACAGACACTCTGTGCGTGTCTGTGGATGTTTACAATACTCTGGATGATCATATAGTTGAGTTAAATCATTATATTCTGGGCTGAATTTATTAGGAAAACCCAGGACCAATTCAGTTTCGGTTTACTTTTAGTTTAGGTTGCATTTGTTGATCACATCCCTGTGTTTTTATATTTTACAAACTTCAACATTTTGTGAAAATAGGAACAAATGTTGAACATTGCTTTGGATTTTAATCTGACAACAAGAAAATTCTTGTGATATAGGGAACAATTTTGTTTAGTGCCCACAGTAATCATTTCTAAAGTGGTCCCTATTGACTTTAATTTCTCTGTACGATGGATGTCAATGGAAACTCTCCACAGTTTGCTTAACCTAATTTTTCAAAATATCTTCTTTTCAACAGAAGAAGAAACTCATGCAGGTTTGGAACAACTTGAGGGTGACTAAATGATGACAGACGTTTCATTTTTAGGATGAACTGCCCCTTTTTAACATGCATAGGCTGTTAAGTTGCTAATGCAAATGAAATTCAGAGTGTATTTATATTTACACCTACAATAAAAATGGAATGATTTTTTTTAAAGGCAGAAAGACAAAGAAAGAAAGAAAGGAAGGAAAGAAGGAAAGAAAGAAAGAAAGAAAGAAAGAAAAGAAAAGAAAAAAGAGGTTATTTCTGAACGATCTAAACTGCAAAATAAATAAATAAATTGGTGTAGAAACAGTTTCCCTGAGGAGTAAATTTCACAAAGAATTCCAAAGACATGGCAGGTAACATATTGAATTAAATGTTAAATTTGAATGTAGAAAAACTGAAATAAATAGAAGGCATATTTTTATCTCACAATTTAGACTTTTTTTCTTGCAATTCTAAGAAAAAAAAAGCCAGAATTGCAAGATGTAAACTCAAAATTCTGAGAAAAAAACCCCGTCAGAGCTGATATAAACTCACATTTGTGTGATGTAAATTCAAATTTGTGAAAATAATCATATCAAATTATATCAAATTATCATATCAAATATTTTCAAATTGTGAGAGGAAATTACCTTTATTTATTTATTTATTTATTTTCGTGGTTGGAACAAATAGCAATAGTAATATTAGTTATATGTATAGTATTTTCTTGTAAAATGTGATCTTTGTTTCTTTGTTTTATAACCCCCCCCCCCCCCCCCCCCCCATTTTGATTTTAATAAAACATACTCATATGTATTACTCTTTAATATTCATACTCATAAGTACAATTCTTTTAAGTAAGATGTGATGGTACAGGAATACTGTAAACCTTCAGTACCCCAGTATAGGGAAGACCGGGGCTAGTTGTCACACTCTTTACTAGTGAATATTTCTCAGGATGGCTTTATTTTATTACTAATTTGTGAAAAACCAGCTGTATATCGAACCTGTACATTGAGAAAAACATATTTTTATTGTTGAAATATTAAAATCTATCTGAATATCTGTCTGTCTAAATGAAGAAAATGAAATAAAAATGTAAAAGGTAAAATGTTAAATTACATAAAACACTTGTGACAATTTGCCCCAGTATTAATGTGACGGTACACAGGAGTGTTTTTGTAAGGGTTTACCGCAGGCAGGCGCTCTTTTGCTGTTTTAGAGGCTTCAAACACCTCTCAGAGGCGAATAATGGCAGATATTTTAAGGGAAAACGTTTATGACGCATATGCGGGTCATTATGACCCATGAATAAAAGGCGGAGGATTCTCTGCGCATGCGCGGCGGCGCTTCTGACGCTCACGGCTCGCGCGTGTGCGCCGGTCGTTACCATGACAGCACAGTTAGTAAACTCCCGGTTGCCATCGGTTATCGATCCGCGGAGGATCTGATCGATCCGCGGGAATCTCAGAAGAATGCTCTCCAAAGTGACGCTGCGTGACGTCATCGCGGAGCTCGCGTGGAGAGCGCGTTACTAGGAGACCGAGAGAACCCGAAGCTCAGCGGTTCAGGTTCGGTTCGGTTCGGTTCGGGGCGATGGGGACCTTCAGCAGCGCTGCGGTCGCTCTGGATGAGCAAGAGGAAGAGGAAGAGGAGAAAAAGCGCAGTGAAGTTGAGCGGCTTCCTCCACTGCTCGAGGATGAGGTCAGTTTGATTGATTGACAGGCTCTCACGACAGCATTCTGTAGAAATGTTAATATCACACATATTAAATATTAAATATTACTATAATATTATACGAACCCCTAAATCTGCTATCTAAAATCTTAAAGCACTAACCAAAAAGTACCATCATATATATATTTGTACACACACACACACAAATGTGTATATATATATATATATATATATATATATATATATATATATATATATATATATATGTATATGTATATATGTGTGTGTGTGTGTGTGGTGTTATTGTATATATCATAATATATGCAAAATATGTATTCAAAAATAAATATAGTATAATATTTTTATATCATGAAATTTTATATATAAATATATTAAAATATATATTAATATATTAAAATATATTAATATCATAAGCTATAATGCATTAAAATATTAGATATAAATTATAAATAAAACTAATCATTAATATAAAAATTGAGTAAAAATTGTTAGTATTGTGTACAGTATATTATAATATATATGCAAAATAGGTATTCAATTGCATATTTAAAATATCTTATGAACTTTTATATGAATATATTTATATAGTGTCATTAAAATATTATAAATTTAGATAAGAAACTAATAATTAATATGTATTACATATATGTAATAATGTAATACATTGTGTACAGTATATTATAATAAATATGCAAAATAGGTATTCAAATATATGTATGTACACACAAAAATGTCTTTATATCTTTATATTATGACATTTTATATATAAATGTATTAATATTCTATAAAATATTACACCTTTAAATATTTTATATATAATAGTATACTAAAAATATACAAATATATAATTATAAATAAAACTAATAATTGATGTTATTACATATATGTAAAATATATATATATATATATATATATATATATATATATATATATATATATATATATATATAAATTGTGTGTATATATATATGTGTGTGTGTCTGTCTGTCTGTGTATGTATTATAAAAGATGCTTATCGTATAATATATTATATAATTTACTTGTATTTATATAAAAAATATTTTTTTTTATACTATGGTAATACGGTTTCTTTTTTGAACATGATACCACATAAATACCGTGGTACATGAGTATTATGGTCTGTCAGTACCATGGTATTGTCATTAGGTCATCACTATACTATGGTATAACCACAGTACTTAAGCATGGAAGGAGATTAACTGTGCTAGTGGGTGGGTTAAAAGCATAGCACATTAGTAATGCGGAATACATGCTTAATGTAAAAATGAGAAATAATAGTAAATATTTCAGCTCCACTCAAGGAACAAATTCATTAGAATTAACCAAGATCCCGTTAAAGATCATTCTCATGACCCGCTTCTAAACACACACTTTCTCATGATCTAATTGTGTTGTAATTCAGAGTTTGTTTAATGCTTCTGTCACATCGAGCAGCTGCTTTCTTTCACTGACCTGAGATCAGACTCTCTGTTTCTCTGTAAGGATTGCTGTGAACTTCTTGAGGCTCAGGGATAAACTTATATAGGCCGCTGTATGTGTGAGATCGTAGGGAGTTTGAGGAGAAACGCTCTGTTCTCACGGGAGATTGTCTATTTACAGGCTTGTGCCCGCACAGCTGCATGAGACGGCAACTTTATGCCCTATAAATGCATTATTATTCAGCTCCAGCGATGAGTTTCATTCTCTGCTAGTGAATGTACATGCTTTGCTGTTTGTATTTTTAGTCTGTTGTGTTGTACATTAGCTTGGTCTCATCAGGTTTGCATTTGAACAAGCAACTTATAGTGACAACATAAAAAACACAACAGCAAAAACAGCACAACCGTATCATTTATTTATACCGCAATGCATGCTGGGAAGCTGAGAGCCAGCATAGAAATACAGGTGTCACATTATTACTGCATTAACTCTGTATTAAACTCTAGAACTGCTACTGTAAAAATGAAGAACTTCAACTAATATCTAGGAATGTACTGCAAATTATTATTTTTTTTTATATACAGTGACACGTACTCTCTGTACATGTACTCCACTCTCTGAGGCAGAAGTCTTTAAATTCATCCTTTCCAGTCATCCTACTACTTGTCCGCTTGATCCTATTCCATCCCATCTCCTTCAAGCCATTTCTCCTGCAGTTGTACCTGCACTCACTCACATCGCTAACACATCCCTTCACACTGGAGTTTTTCTCTCAGCATTTAAACAGGCTCGTATAACCCCACTTCTTAAGAAACCCACTCTTAACCCAACTCTCTCACACAGAACAACCTCCTGGACAGCAACCAATCTGGCTTCAGAAGTGGACATTCGACCGAAACTGCCTTGTTCTCAGTTGTTGAAGCCATAAGACTTGCAAGAGCGGCTTCCAAGTCTTCATTACTTATCTTGCTGGATCTGTCCACTGCTTTTGATATGGTCAACCACCAGATCTTCCTGTTAACCCTACTGAGAAAGGGCATCTCAGGAACCGCTCTCCAGTGGTTTGAGTCTTACCTCTCAGATAGATCTTTCAAGGTATCTTGGAGAGGTGAAGTATCCAAGTCGCAACATCTAGCTACTGGGGTGCCTCAGGGCTCAGTTCTTGGACAACTTCTCTTCTCTGTCTACATGGCATCATTAGGTTCTGTCATTCAGAAACATGGCTTTTCGTATCACTGCTATGCTGATGACACTCAACTCTACCTCTCATTCCATCCTGATGATCCGACGATAGCTGCTCGCATCTCAGCATGTCTAACAGACATTTCTTGCTGGATGAAGGACCGTCACCTTCAACTCAACCTAGCTAAGACAGAACTGCTTGTAGTTTCAGCAAACCCATCACTTCATCACAATTTCACCTTCCAGTTAAGCTCATCAACCATAACTCCTTCAAAAACAGCCAGAAACCTTGGAGTTATGATTGATGATAAGCTGAATTTCTCAGACCACATTACTAAAACTGCCCGGTCCTGCAGATTTGCTTTATACAATATTAGGAAAATCAGGCCCTTTCTTTAGGAACATACAACACAACTCCTTGTTTAAGCTTTTGTTCTGTCCAGACTTGACTATTGCAATGCTCTCTTGGCAGGTCTTCCAGCAAATTCCATCAAACCTCTACAATTAATCCAAAATGCCGCTGCAAGATTAATCTTTAATGAACCGAAAAGAATGCACGTCACACCTCTGTTCATCAGTTTGCACTGGCTACCAATAGCTGCTCGCATAAAATTCAAGGCATTAATGTTTGCCTACAAAACCACCTCTGGCTCTGCACCCCTTTACCTAAATTCAGTACTTCAGACCTATGTGCCCTCTAGAAGCTTGCATTCTGCAAGTGAACGACGCATTATTGTGCCATCTCAAAAAGGCACAAAATCACTTTCACAGACTTTTTCATTAACTGTTCCCACCTGGTGGAATGACCTGCCCAACTCAATCCCAGCAGCTGAATCCTTAGCCATCTTCAAGAAACGGCTAAAAACACATCTCTTCCATCTTGATTTGACCCTCTAACTCTATCACTCTCTATTCAAATTCTGTTTTATCTATCTGTCATCTTTTTATTTAAAAAAAAAACAAAAAAAAAAAAAAAAAACACACCCTTGATCCTCTATCAATTACATATTTATTCTCTAACTGCTACTTTTTCTTTAAAAACTAACACTAGCTATCTTTTCTATTCTATCTACTTTTTTTTCTTAAAAAGCAAACAAACAAAACAGAACAAAAACACTAGGTTTCTTTTTTCTATATTCTATCTACTTGTTTTCTTAATAAATAAAAAAAAAAAAAAAAAAAAAAAAAACCTTGCTATGTGTACTGCGTAAGGCTAACCTAGACTTGTCATATTGCTTGCATGTTGTTGCTCTTTTATTGGTTTTCATTGCTTCTATTGCATTCCTCTTTTATAAGTCGCTTTGGTTTTAATCCATTTTTATTTATTTACTCTTATGTTTATTTATGACTTTTTTAATCTAATTGGTTATTTGTTTATTTTAATGTAATATTTTGTTTATTTTGGATTATTTTAAAGGCATTTGTATAGTTACTTGTATAAAATACATTATATTTTGAAAATTAATATTTAACATTAAAATTTAATATATAATATTATTTGCAAAATAAGTTTTTAAGTTACTTTGTTACATGTTTTTTTCATACTCATACTGTTTTTGTACTCTTATTAAAAAATATTTATTCATAATTTTTTGTTCATTGTAATCTAATGTTTATTTATTTATTTTTTATCTAATTTTTTGATTATTTTAAGGCATCTTTATAGTACAAAAGACCCAATTTATATTATGAAAATTAATATGTAATATATAATATTATTTAGAAAATATTTAGTTTATTTTATGTAATGTTTGCTTATTTTATTCATTCATTCATTCATTTAATTGAGCCTAATTTTCGATTATTTATTAAATGACTTATTTATTATGGCTATTTAAATCTTATTTTGTATTATATATTTAGATTTAAACTTATTCTGTAAGCACTGTTTCTGTAAACATTTCCACAGACTCCAGTTTGATATTTGTTAGGATAACATTTCTTTTTTAAGATATTTGGATGTTCTCTAGGATAGTGGATGTGGAAAATGGAAAATCTGAATGTGCTGTTTCCAGTTAAACTTGGCGCTGATATGAAAAGAAGCACAAAAGACATTTGTTTTAAAGCGTCTCTAGGTTTCTGCACTATGACATCATCACTGAGATGAGCTTGTTTTTGGATCAGAGATTTGTTGAGTCCAATCCTTCTGAAGTGGCAGAATATTTGTTTGCTATTTATTAAGCAGATTATGCAGCGACCCAAAGATCTTGGAAAGATCTTCTCTCAGTAAGTCTGATTATGACTCCCATCTGTGAAGATGCCTCTGTTATCTCGTCATGATTTGATTATTTCTTTATGAAGGATAAAAAATATAAAAAAAAAGAGTGTGCATGGAGTTTGGTTTAAAAACACATTAGTAACTGCATAACAATGTTCCAGCGTCATGTCAGTGATGTTTTCTTCAGAGCGTGTGAAAATGTAGTTTTGACCAGATTGGAGAGGAAAACGTACAGTAAACACACAGCTGTCCTTCACACATCTGCCAAACACACATTCCTCATAGAAATGCATTTAGGAAATTGAGCACTGCTGACATCATAATGGAACTCATTAGAGAGTGTTACAATCTGTCCTTTGTAATCTGTAGAATATTCCTCTGGAGTGAATAGGTCGCTGTGGAGATCTTGTATTTTTGCTACGTGTGTGTGTGTGTGTGTGTGTGTACTGGCTAAAAGACTGGAATTAAGATTATTTAATGTTTTTGAAAGAAGTTTCCTTTGCTCACCAAGGCTGCATTTATTTAATCAAAAATACAGTAAAAAAAAAGTGAAATATTATTACAGTTTAAACAATTTACAATTTTCAACATTGCTAATAATCAGAAATGTTTGAGCAGCAAATCAGCATATTAGAATGATTTCTGAAGGATCATGTGACACTGAAGACTGGAGTAATGATGCTGAAAATTCAGCTTTGATCACAGAAATAAATTACAGTTTAACATATTCACACAGAAAACAGCTATTTTAAATTACAAAAATATTTAACAATTTTTACTGTATTTTTTATCAAATAAATGCAGCCTTGGTGAGCAGAAAAGACTTTCAAAAACATTAAAGAATCTTAACTATTTCAAACTTTTGACCGCTAGTGTATGTAGATGTGTGTTCATATGCATATGCATTTGTAATGATGCCTTTTGTATTAAAAATGTTTTCACTAGTTTTCAAAGGTGTTCAAACCCATGCATGTGTGTGTTTGTGTATGCATTGGGCTGATCTGTGAGTATGTGCTCTGGGTCCTCAGGAGAACGTGTCTCTGGCTGATGTTCTGTGTCTGCGGGACAGCAGTCTGTCGGAGCAGGAGTTGTGGGCGGTTTGTGTGGAGTGTGTTCGATCTCTCCAGAGCATCGGCCTCTCGCCGCTCTTTCACAGCCTCTGTGTTACGCCCGACACGCTGGCCTTCAACGCTCACGGAAATGTGTGCTTCATGGAGCAGCTCAACGGTGAGTCAGCGGCTGATGAGTCAAAGCTACACGCATTAGTCACTGTTTGCCTGCTTCATCCAAATACTGCTTTAATGCACATCTCTAATGGACGGGTTTGACAGACGTGTTCTTCAAACCGAGAGCGTTGTGTCATCTTCATAAGTGTGATTTTTCATGTGCACTTCATGTGTGACATGCTGTGCCATTGTGTAGATGCATTCGTTTGCATAACGATTAATTAACCTCCCAAGAGTGTAAAAAGCATTGTTAAAGGAACAGTTCAGTTTATGAGATTCAGTTTACAGTTCAGTTTATGAGATTTTTTTCACCCTCAGATTTTTTTCATCCTTTTTTTCACACTCACCCTCAGGTCATCCAAGATTAGGATGAGTTTGTTTCTTCATCAGATTTGGAGAAATGTGTCACTGCATCAGTGTCTCAGCAATGGATGCTCTGCAGTGAATGGGTGCCGTCAGAATGAGAGTCCAAACAGCTGATAAAAACATTACAATAATCCACAAGTAATCCACACCACTCCAATCCATCAGTTAACATCTGGAGAAGACAAAAGCTGAAATAAATCCATTATTAAAACGAGTCCATAATCCATAATAGTGCTTCCTCCAGAGAAAAGAAAACAAATGTATTTTTCACTGTTAATGCATTAACTGGGAACTTATTGTAAAGTGTTAACTGTAATCTTACCCTAAAATACAGTCAAATTAATGGTTTTCACAAGAAAAACTATAAATTTGTAGTTAACTGTGAAAACAGTAAAAGGACATTTCTAGAATTCCCTGTTTCTTAAATTGTTAACAGAAATGTTCATTTAGGTGTTTTGTGTTGCATTTTATGTTACAAGTTAAAAGTTGTAAACAGGGGCTAAAACTAACATTTTGCCACACCTGCCAATGGCTGGTGACTTGAGAAAATATATCAGACATAAATATATTTTACTGTCCTATAAACTGTATGTGCATTATTTAATTAAATAAACAGGCAGAACAAATTGGGGAAACACATCTCAGTGCAATTTTGTTTTTATTTATTTATTTATTTATTTATTTATTTATTTATTTATTATTATTATTATTATTATTATTATTATTATTCTTAATGATTAACAGTTCCCATAACGGACTTTCCCAATTGTAAGTCACTTTGGATAAAAGCATCTGCTAAATGAATAAATGTAAATGTGTTGTTGTTATTATTATTTTTATTATTAAATAATAAGAATTAAACTGATTTTAAATGAAAAGTAATTTTAAAATAATTGTAATTTATTTAATAATAATAATAATAATAATAATAATAATAATAATAATAATAATTATTATTATTATTATTATTTTTATTTTTTTTATTTTATATAAAATACTTTTATTTATTATTAGTATAAAATACTAATAATAAATATTATTTTATATACAATAATAATAATAATAATAATAATAATAATAATAATAATAATATAAAAATAATAATAATGATATTGTTATTATTAAAATAATAATAATAATAATAATAATAATAATAATAATATATAATAATAATATTTTATATAAAATACTAATATTTATTATTAGTATGAAATTACTAATAAAAAATACTAAAGGGAAACTTCTGTTTTAAAATGCTTCCCTTTCGTTCAGATTTCTAAACACTTCTCAGTACAAACTAGACAATGAAAACACTGTTATCATGTGCAGCTTGTGTGAAAACATCACAGCACAGTGCATCAGTTTACATATTTAGATGATTAAAGCACAATCTTTGATTTGATCATCACACTAAAACACATCGCCTTCTCAGGCATTGTTAGACTTAATAAAAAAGCAACCGACCAACAGCATTTCATAAACTCACCAATACATAAAACATAGTGACGGTATTTTTTTAAAGTGTGCCCTTCTCTGTAAGCCTGTAAAATCACAAATGTCAAGAAACCATCAAGAAAGAGGTCTAGATGTGCTTCAGGTCTCATCAGTGAAGATACGAATGAGAACTATGTAAAACAAGCAATGGTTTCGTCCTCTAGCTCGTTTCTCAAAGGCCGCATCCGCATGCTCTCTAAATATACCAGTGTAACCCTGAGGAGTTTCTGGAGGATCTGACACACTCTGGAGGAGAAAAGCCTGACCTATTTCAGCAGCGTCTGGAGGAGAATCTGGCCTAGATAGACAGTGAGCTCCTGCTCACACTTATTCAGAGAGAGAATCAATGTAATTAAACATCGTTCTGCACTCGTGTGTCTGATCATAACAATCAGAACTATTATCAGTGCACATGCATTCACTTTCATTCAGGTATTATCAGTTTTGCGCGTTTTCTAGCTCTCATGATTTTTACAGGTGGCTTTTGCATGGACAAGCATCACTCAGATTTGATTGTGTTTGCGAATCTTTTTGATTTTTGTTTTTTTTTGTCCTTTTTCTCAGACGATCCTGACGGCTGTTTTATTCCTCCAGAGTTGGATAAGACTGGAAGCACATTTGAGGTGAGAAAGCTTGAGTCCTGGAATTGCTTGAGCTTGTTATGAATATGCGTTGTGAATATATGGTGATACTAATAACTTACCTTGAAAGACTAAGAAGAAGACAATTAATCATATTAATTGCATTAGACACCAAGGTTTAAAAAAAATTGTTACATGCTTTTCAAGTAAAAAAAAAAAAAAAAAATAGAATATATATATATATATATATATATATATATACAACACACACACACACACGCACACACAGTGGGTACGGAAAGTATTCAGACCCCCTTAAATTTTTCACTCTTTGTTATATTGCAGCCATTTGCTAAAATCATTTGTTCATTTTTTTTTCCTTATTAATGTACAACACAGCACCCCATATTGACAGAAAAACACAGAATTGTTGACATTTTTGCGGATTTCTTAAAAAAGAAAAACTAAAATATCACATGGTCCTAAGTATTCAGACCCTTTGCTGTGACACTCATATATTTAACTCAGGTGCTGTCCATTTCTTCTGATCATCCTTGAGATGGTTCTACACCTTCATTTGAGTCCAGCTGTGTTCTGATTATACTGATTGGACTTGATTAGGAAAGCCACACACCTGTCTATATAAGACCTTACAGCTCACAGTGCATGTCAGAGCAAATGAGAATCGTGAGGTCAAAGGAACTGCCTGAAGAGCTCAGAGACAGAATTGTGGCAAGGCACAGATCTGGCCAAGGTTACAAAAAAATTTCTGCTGCACTTAAGGTTCCTAAGAGCACAGTGGCCTCCATAATCTCTTAAATGGAAGACGTTTGGGACGACCAGAACCCTTCCTAGAGCTGGCCGTCCGGCCAAACTGAGCTATCGGGGGAGAAGAGCCTTGGTGAGAGAGGTAAAGAAGAACCCAAAGATCACTGTGGCTGAGCTCCCAGAGATGCAGTCGGGAGATGGGAGAAAGTTGTAGAAAGTCAACACCATCACTGCAGCCCTCCACCAAGTCGGGGCTTTATTGGCAGAGTGGCCCGACGGAAGCCTCTCCTCAGTGCAAGACACATGAAAGCCTGCATGAAGGACTCCAAGATGGTGAGAAATAAGATTCTCTGGTCTGATGAGACCAAGATAGAACTTTTTGGCCTTAATTCTAAGCGGTATGTGTGGAGAAAACCAGGCCCCTGCTCATCACCTGTCCAACACAGTCCCAACAGTGAAGCATGATGGTGGCAGCATCATGCTGTGGGGGTGTTTTTCAGCTGCAGGGACAGGACGACTGGTTGCAATCGAGGGAAATATGAATGCGGCCAAGTACAGGGATATCCTGGACGAAAAACCTTCTCCAGAGTGCTCAGGACCTCAGACTGGGCCGAAGGTTTACCTTCCAACAATAGACAATGACCCTAAGCACACAGCTAAAATAACGAAGGAGTGGCTTCACAACAAACTCCGTGACTGTTCTTGAATGGCCCAGCCAGAGCCCTGACTTAAACCCAATTGAGCATTCTCTGGAGAGACCTAAAAATGGCTGTCCACCAACGTTTACCATCCAACCTGACAGAACTGGAGAGGATCTGCAAGGAGGAATGGCAGAGGATCCCCAAATCCAGGTGTGAAAAAACTTGTTGCATCTTTCCCAAAAAGACTCCTGGCTGTATTAGATCAAAAGGGTGCTTTCTACTAAATACTGAGCAAAGGGTCTGAATACTTAGGACCATATGATATTTCAGTTTTTTCTTTTTAATAAATCTGCAAAAATGTCAACAATTCTGTGTTTTTCTGTTAATATGGGGTGCTGTGTGTACATTAAATGAGGAAAAAAAAATGAAACTTAAATGATTTTAGCAAATGGCTGCAATATAACAAAGAGTGGAAAAATTTAAACGGGGTCTGAATACTTTCTGTACCCAACTGTATATATATAATTTCTTTATTTTACTTGAAATTCATGTAAAAGAAATGTTGAAATAGAAATAAAATTATGATAATATTAAATATTACAAATAAAATAATGTAAACATGTATAAAGATAAAAAATTTACTTTCATTTAAGTTATTTCATACAGTTTCATTTAGTTTAACTTGTTTGTGCTAAAAGAACTAAAACTGATATAAACATTTATAAAAAAAAAAAAAAAAAACTTTATAGACATTAGAAAAAATAATGACAAAACACAAACAAAATTACTAAAATTTTAAGTAAAATTTAAGTTAAAACAGAAAATGCTAAATAAAAAACTAATGGAAAATATTAAAATAAAACTATAATAGTATCTCATTGATACTAAGCACACATTACAAAATACAGTGTTTTTGCTTGTTAATTGAATTAGACACCAGGATTATCAGTTAACAAAAAACTAAAATGAAAAAAGTAAATAAAATAAATAAATAAATAAATAAATAAATGAAAAAAATTGTTACCTGGTTTAAAATCAAAATACTAATACCAACTAATAAAAATGACGAAAAACACAACAAAATTGCTAAAACTTAAAGTAAAATTAAAATGGAAATGGAAAATATAAAAATAAAAACTAATTCAAAAATATTAAAAGAAACTATAATAGTATCTCTGTGATAATAAATATAAAATACAGTATTTTTTGCTTGTCATGTTATTTGCATTAAACTCCAAAATTATTATAGTTGACAAAAAAACTAAAACTAAAATCGTAAAAAAAAACTTAAACATATTTTATTTAAGCTCATTTAAATAACTAGCTAAAGATACAATAACACTGTTAGACTCAGTTCAAAACAAATTCAGCCTTTGTTTGGATACAAATCAATATATCTCAAGTTCCTCTCTTTCACAAGGTCAGAATCCATGTTTTCTAAATCGACAGAACAGAGACCTTTAAAACAGGTAAAAAAAAAAACAAAAAAAAATTAAATAATAAAAAAAAAAAATAAAAACTATAAGTGAATAAAACAGAAAAACAAACCAAGCAGTTATTTGAGCGCTATGAAGTGCTGGAAGAGATTATTTATTGGACAAATAAAACATGTTCATCAGGTTACATGTTTTGTGTTGCCACTTTCAATATGCAAACGTTTATTCCTTATTTTTTTTAGCTCGTTTTATTTATTTATCAGATCTCTGACAGACAGATATTATATGATATATGATGTGATATATGATTGATGAGCATTTTCATGCTATAATCTCACATGCAAACAGCCCACTGGCTTCTGTATTATATGTGGACATAATTCATAAGGCTTTACAGTCCTACACATCAAAAGCACAAGCCAGAATGACTGTAGGCCGGTTTGCATTTTCTGAGATGAAAAACACCTTATGTAATGTTTCTTTCGGTGGAATGAACAGCCTTTTATTTGAAACACTAGTTGAACATGTTTTCTGAAATACTGGTGATGCATGTTAGCATCAGGTATATCTGTAATCTTGATATTCTCTATGAGGCTCTTTTTGTTTGTTTGCCCATTTCTTGATCTTGTTTCGATGGAAAGGCTGGTTTATTATTGGAGGCTGAATGAATGAAGCGTCAGGTTTGATGGATGGAGCCCTGCATGTATTTGGGTTTGCTGACCAATAAA
>CM077243.1:1736734-1786734 GCA_039654775.1 Spinibarbus caldwelli
TGATGAGGAACTGGACCAGCCTCCACAGGCTCCAGCCGAGCTCACCTCGCCTGGCCACGGACAAACTGCAGCCCAGAAGACACACAAACACAACACCCTGCAGTCCGAGCTGTAGGTCTGAAAACAACAGGTTTAAAAAAAACAAAAACATGGGTTACTATAGTTAAACCATGGTAACCACAAATTAACAATGTTTTTGTTACACTATCCATAGTTTAACCATAGCATTTGTAGTAAAACTGTGGTTTTACAAAAATTTATACTAAAATTTTTTTTTTACATTTTATTTTTTATTTATTTATTTTTTTTACATTTTATTATCTTTAAATATTATTTTATTTCATTTTTTTATTTTATTTTATTTTTTATTTTATTTCTTTGTGTTCAAATGTTACTTTTTATTATTTTTATTTTATGTTGTTTTATTTATTACATTTTTATTCATATTTTATTATTATTATTATTATTATTATTATTATTATTATTATTATTACTATTATTTTATTTTTATATTATTATTTTTACACTTTTATTTTACATTTTATTATTTATTATTTAATTATTTTTTTTATTATTTTTATTTTTTTTATTTATTTTTTATTCTTTTATCGTTAACGATAACCCTGATGTGAACCCCTAAAGTTGACTTGGTAAGTAAACATACGTTCTTGTTCTCATTATTTTCCAGGTTTGTCAGTGGACGCTCTGTTGAGGACATCACAGATGAATCGATCGAGCCAGATGAACAGGAAGAGAGTGCCGCTGAGGATGATGGGAAGGGTGCTGTTTTCTCTGGCGGTTATTCATCATCATCCAGTTGTAAGACTCTTGAGAATTCACCTCCTCCTGCGACTCCTCAAATAACCACTCAAGAAATAAACAACCATCCAAACTTCCCCACTTTATCTTGTGCTAATGGGATTTGTAACAACTTCCTGCTACAGCAAGACCCGCAGACAGGACTTCTGACTCTACTTCCTGTTCATATCGCAGCGCTTCAGCCAATCACAGGCATGGATCACTTCAGCGCAGAACCGCTGAATAAGAAAGCAGTGAAATCTTCAGATGACACTGTGAGGAATGAAAGCATCTGTGTGACCCACAGAGACTCAGAGTCTCCTGAAAGTCCAGTGGTGAATATTACAGTTCAGCCCAATGCTGTTCCTCACTGTATGAATCACAGCTCACATCAGAGATGCTCATGTCCTCAGAACATCATTGAGCTGATCAGAGACCAGTTTGCTTTTGATGGCTTCCTAAAGAACGGAGACCAAGATCTGGCTATGGGTAACCATTTTTTATATTTACTTCTTTTATCTTATTATTAGTTAACTTTTTGAACATTTAAACATTTTATTTTTATTTATTTATTTATTTATTACATTTTGATTTTGTTTTATTTTATTATTATTTATATTATTATTTTAATTTATTTGATTGTTTTCTAAAACATTTTATTTTGTTGTATTTTTTTTTTATTTTACGTTGTTATTTTAATTTATTTTTTTATATTTTTACCTGACATTTTATTATTATTTTCATTATTATTTTATTATTTTATTATTTTCTATAAATATTTTTATTGTATTATTTCTATTTTAAATTTTATTATTATTTTAATTAATTTTATTTTTAACTGAAATTTTATTATTTTCATGATTATTTTTATTTATTTGATTTTCTAGATTTTTTGGTCGTATTATATATATATATATATATATATATATATATATATATATATATATATATATATATATATATATATATATATATATATATATATATATTTTTTTTTTTTTTTTTTTTCTGACATTTTATTATTATTTTCATTATTATATTTATTTATTTGATTTTTTTTCTATAAATACTTTTTGTTGTATATTTCTATTTTACATTTTATTATTATTTTAATTTATTTTTATTTTTATCTGGCATTTTATTATTATTTCATTTTTTAAATTATTTTCTAAACATTATTTTGTTATATTAATTTTTATTTTATAATGAGGTTGAGTTATTTTATTTTTCACATTTTATTTTAAATATTAATTCAATTTATTTTGATATTGTTGTATTTTACATTTTATTTCATTATTGTTTTATTTGACATTTTATTCAATTTTTTATTTTTGCAGTTTTCACATTTTATTATTTTTAATATTCATTTAACTTATATGAATTTATTATTTTTTATTTTTTATTTTTTTACATTTTATGTTATTGTTTTATTTTACTTTTTTTCCCTTTTTAACATTTTATTTTGTTTTATTATTTTTACATATTTTTATTTGACATTTTGTTATTGTTTTGTCTTTTTTTTTTTTGGTTTAGTTTGATTCACTTGCCCATGGTGAAACACACCAAAAATTCAACCTGTAATTCTATGATTTATGTCATGAATTTTTCCACTAATTAAGTCCAGGGGAGCTGACTCTATAAGAAGTAAACTGAGGAACTAGAGAAATGTTCCTCCAGAGAAGTGTTTATGTCAGATATTTTCTGTTTACCTTTAGTTCTTTTGTTGTTGGAAGAATCCCTCATGTCTTGTTGTCTGTCTCCAGCAGAATACATCATCTCTCTACAAACCCTTCAGTTTGACACCTTCTGTCGGGCGATAACAGAGAAGTTCAGTGATCTGTTCTGGGATCAGGAGCTGCTGTGTGACCTGCACCGTCTGATCAACCAGCAATCGTATCATCGGTGAGCATTAGCCTGATATATATACATATAAAACACACAGACCAGATCTCCTGCGTTCCCTTCAGCTCATCATTCATGTCTGTAGCGTTTGCTTTCAGAGAAAACTGAAGAAACCACCTAGATTTTTGCATTTGATCACTTTGTTAAAAAAAAGAAAAAAAAAAAGAAAAAAGATTTTCTTAGTATTTTTGGATGAATTAAGAAAAATAAACTTAATTCAAAGAAACCAAGTTTAAGTTTCTTACGCCATGGAGAGAGATTATTTCATGAACTAAACACGAAGTTTTGATCATCTTTTCATTTATGTCTGGAGCACAGATGGTGTGCAATGATTTACTAAATTAACTATTATTAATTAGAAATAAAATGAACTAAATAAATTAAAATATGTATAAAAAAACACTTACATAGTTTTGCTTCTTAAGTAGATTTATCTTGTTTTAAGGATGTTTAGAAATAACACAGGTTAAGAATTTTTCCCTCTTTTTTTTGCCGTACAGATACAGAAAGCAATGCAGAATAATAATAATAATAATAATAATAATAGTAATAATAATAGTAATAATAAAAACATCTACTAATGAACTAAATAAATAAAATCTGCCAATTAATCAAAATCTTAATTCAAGATAATTTATCTTACACAGTTTTGCCTTAAGTAGATTTATATTGTTTTAATGATGTTTAGAAAAAAACAGATTAAGAAAATTATTTTTTTTTGCTGTACAGATACAGAAAGCAAGGCAAAAAGATTATTAATTAAATAAAATATGCCAATGAATTCAAAAAACACCAAATTCAAGATATTTTATTGTGCATAGTTTTGCTTCTTAAGTTTCAAATTTAGTTTATTTCTAGAGCAGATTTAAAAACAACAGTAGCTGACCAAAGTGCTGTACATAAAGGGTCATAAAACAAACAACAATAAGGTACTGCACATAGTATTGTACATTACAAACAAAAATAAAATAAAATAAAATAAATATATATTATTTTACACGGTTTCACATTTTCAAGTAGATTTATCTTGTTTTAATGATGTTAAGAAAAAAAACAAATACAGAGTAAGATTATTTATGTATTTGTTTGTTTATTTATTTATTTATTTATTTTGCCATACAGATACAAAAAGCAAGGCAAAAAAAAAAAAAAAAAAATCTGCTAATTGCTAAATATTTTACCAATGGATTTAAAAATAAAAGACTTTATTCAAGATATTTTATCTTGCACAATTTTGCTTTTTAAGTATGTTTATCTTGTTTTTTAAGGTTATCAATTGTTTTTACTTGCAATACACAAAAAAGCAAGGCAAAAAATAATAATAAGTGAAGTGAAGTGACATATGGCCAAGTATGGTCACCCATACTCGGAATTTGTGCTCTGCAATTAACCCATCCAAAGTGCACACACACACAGCAGTGAACACACACACACCGTGAACACACACCCGGAGCAGTGGGCAGCCATTTTTATGCTGCGGCGCCCGGGGAGCAGTTGGGGGTTCGGTGCCTTGCTCAAGGGCACCTCAGTCGTGGTATTGAGGGTGGAGAGAGCACTGTACACTCACTCCTCCCACCTACAATTCCTGCCGGCCTGAGACTCGAACCCGCAACCTTTAGGGTACGAGTCCGACTCTCTAACCATTAGGCCACGACTTCCTCGCATTTTTTTTTTTTTTTTTTTTTTTTTTTCTTTTAAAGTGAAGAAATTTGGATGGGTCGTTCGGTAGCAGAAAAGCACTAGGTCTCCCCGTCAGGGAATCGAACCCCGGTCTTCCGTGTTTTGCCTCATAAGTAAATTTATATTGTTTTAATTATGTTTAAAAAAAATACAGGTTAAGATTTGCAGTACTACTATGGATTGCAGAGCAGATAGATGAATGAATGAATGGATGAATGAATGAATAATTGACTGATCATTATTGAACAGCTCACACTCAGGTTTGTTTTTCTGAAATGCACAAATGCCTGTAGCTTTGAATTTGAATTTCAGTCACATGAGACCTTCTCAAAAACCCTCGAGACACAAACATACATCCGCTCCACTCATCATGAGTAAATCAGGCCAGAATCATTTCAGAAAAAGCTGTGGATCCCTATGGAGACAGACGTCCTGAAGAGCCCTTGAGACTCCTCCAGATCAGGCACAGATGCACTCAGTCTCAGTTGTGTCTCAGAGCGTCACATGAAACCAGAGACACACAATAGTGTCTTTCTGCCAGCGGATCACATGCTGTGTGATGCTGGAGCGGCTCTGGCTGTTACAGATGCGCTCTGTGGGTTAAACAGCGGCACAGGTGCTGCAGATTCAGAGGAGTCTCGGATCAAAAGACCTGTTTTTATAAAGCATAAAGGAACCATTCTGCATTTCTCTGGTAGGTGATTTGACAGAAAAATGGTTTAGTATTTATTTTATTTATTGTTTGGATTGAAATCTGTGTCTGTACTGCAAAAAAAAATAAAAAATAAAAATAAAAATAATAATAATAATAATTTTATGAAACTGTATTTTATTTGTTTTTCTTTTGTTCTTTTCCTAAAACAAGATAAATCTACTTAGGAAGCCAAACTGCCTAAGATAATGTTTCCTTTTGTTAAATTAATTGGCAGATTTTATTTATTTAGATAGTTAGTAGATGGTTTATTATTTTTTTGTCTGCCTTTCTGTATTAATAATTCTCTTAATATGTATATGTATTTTAATATTTTTTTAATATATATGTGTGTGTGTGTGTGTGTGTGTGTGTGTGTGTATGTTTTTTCGAAACATCCTTTAAGCAGTAAAAATCTACTTAAGAAACAACTGTAAGATAATGCAGGTCTAAGTGTTTTGGCAGAAAAATGGTTTAGTATTTTATTTATTTTTTGGATTGAAATCTGTGTCTGTACTGCAACCAAAATAATTTTCTTAAACTGTATTTTATTTGTTGTTTTTTTTTTCTAAACATCCTTAAAGCAAGAAAAATCTAATTAAGAAGAAAAGCTCTAAGATAATGTGTCTTGAGTGTTTTTAATGCATTAGCAGATTTAATTTTAGCTATTATTTAGTAGATGGTTTGTTTGTTTGTTTATTTATTTATGTTTGCCTGCCTTTATGCATCTGTACTGCAAAAAAATAATAATAATAATTCTTAAACTGCATTTTTTTTTTGTTTTGTTTTTTGCTACACATCCCAAAACAAGACAAATCTACATAAGAATCAAAACCATGTAAAATAATGTATCGTGAATTAAGTGTTTGTTTTTTTTTATTTATTGGCAGATTTTAGTTAATTATTTTTTGTCTTGTTTTCTGTATCTGTACTGCAAAAAAAAAAAAAAAACTTGATCTGTATTGTACATTAAATTTGTATAATTTGTTTTTGTTGTGCTTTTCTAAACATCCTTAAAAAACAAGATAAGTCTACTTAAGAAGCAAAATCATGTAAGATAATATATCTTGAATTAAGCGTTTTTTCATTCCTAAATAAATCGTATTTATTTAGTTAGTACATTGTTTTTGTTTTTGTTGTCTTGCCTTCTGTGTCTGTACTGCGAAATATAATTTTCTTAATCTGTATTTTTGTTGTTTTTTTCTAAACATTCATAAAACAGGATAAATATGTAAGATAATATATCTAAGTTTTTTTTTTAATTTATTGGATTTTAGATATAGATTTTAGTTAGTAGACAATTTATTATTGTTTTGCGTTGCTTTCTGTATCTGTAGGGCAGAACAATAATTTTATAATCTATATTTCTGTCAAGGTTTTTTTTTTTGTAAAAATATCTAAACATCCTTAAAATAACATACATTTACTTAAAAAGAAAAACTGTAATATTTAATATATTTTGAATTAAGGTTTTTTTTTTCCATTTGTGGATTTTTTTTTTATTTAGTTAAACCTATTTAGTTAGCTTTTGATGTTTAGATATTTTACAGGAAAACAATGCAAAAGTACTGGTTTATTTATTTTTTTTTTAATTTTTTCTCTAAAAACAGATTTTTTGTCGTGTTTTCTTGTCACAATATCTAAGATGAATTTAAAAAATAATTATATATGTTTTTATTTTTCTCCATTGCTTTGTTTTTCTACTGTTGTAAGTTGCACTGGATTTAGACGTTTAGATATTTTCCTGGAAACTGTTGTGTTATTTGCTCATATGTGAGTGTTTACACTGTGCTGTTTTTATCTCTTCACTGTCTTTGCTCAGTTGTTTTGAGCTGTTTAATGTTCTGTCTTACAGAGCTTGTGTTGTTTTCTCTCTCTCTCTCAGCGTCTCTGACGAACAGTCCTCCTCAAAGGCATTGAAAAGGGCAGCAGCATCGCTCCAGAGCGCCAGACAGCGTTTGTCCAGCGAGGAAAACACTCATCTAGACCACAATGCAAACCTCTGGTCTTCAGAGGAAAACCAGCTGAACGAGATGAAGAAAGAACCGGAATGCAAACTAAATGAGCTTAAATACAGAGAAACAGCAGATGGACAAAACCTAGAGGAGACCAGAACCGCATCCTGGAGACAAAACACACAGGAAGTGACATCAGAGGATGACAACAAAGGTAAGACCGCTTCCTGTCATCAAAATAAATAACTGATCAATCATTCATCAAAAAAAAAAATCTGTCATTCAATTCCGAAACCACTTTCATTTTCTGGAAAGTCTGTGCAGGCTATTAGTTAATGTCTTAAAGAAATAGTTGACCTTAAAATGAAAGTGAATATTTACTCACCTTCAGGTCATCCGAGATTAGGTTTGTTTCTTCATCAGATTTGTAGAAATGTGTCTCAGCAGTGGATGCTCTGCAGTGAATGGGTGCCGTCAGAATGAGAGTCCAAACAGCTGATAAAAACATCACAAGTAATCCACACCACTCCAGTCCATCAGTTAACATCTGGAGAAGACAAAAGCTGAAACACATCCAGCATTAAGATGTTTTTAACTCAAATATGAGTCCATAATCCATAATAACTCTTCCTCCAGTGAAAAAGTGTTCTGGTCTGAATCAGGAGAGAAATCTGCACAGATCAAGCAGCGTTTACAAGACAAAACAGCTCTAAACAAATATTTTGATGTGAGAGACAACAGGAGATGGACTTTTTCACTGGAGGAAGCGTTATTATGGATTATGGACTTGTGTTTTAGTTAAAAACATGTTAATGATGGATTTGTTTCAGCTTTTGTCTTCTCCAGATGTTAACTGATGGACTGGAGTGGTGTGGATTACTTGTGGATTACTGTGATGTTTTTATCAGCTGTTTGGACTCTGACGGCACCCATTCACTGCACAGCATCCACTGCTGAGACCAGTGATGGAATGACACATTTCTCCAAATCTGATGAAGAAACAAACCCATCTACATATTGGATGCCCTGAGTAAATATTCAGCACACTTTCATTTTTGGCTGAACTATTCCTTTAATGTATTGAAGAAAATTGCAACAAAATGAGTAAAGAAACATTTAAAATATTTAGTTTTTCTCAGAAGGACATTCAGTGCAGTTTTATGCATCTCTGTTCTGATGTTATAGTCTGATTAGTGTTTAGGGGTGAATGATAGCCTGTTTTAGAGATGTTTTATTGGGAGTTTTGTGACTTTGATTGACTGTTGATGGCAAATATAAAAGGCTGAGTGTTTTTCGGCGCTGCCAGACTCACTGAGAGCTCATGATGCTTGTTAGTGGAAACCAGTTGCCAGGAAACTAAAGCTGATGATGGGAGTTTTCATCCCACTCTCCATTCTGCTCGTTCCAGACACTCACAGTGATGTTTTCCTTCGTCTTTTATGGTCTTTGTGCTCCTGCTCATCACAGACACACAGAAGTGCAAACAAACACACACTTACAGCAAACTGCAGGTGTAAATCACACACAAACACATCCCAGTCAAAAACCAGAGGCAATAAATAAGGAAAGAGAAAAGGAAAGTCTGTCAGTGCAAAATGTGAAGTCTTGTTTGAAAGTTAGCATACATATTCAGAAAGATAGATGGACGGATGGACAAATGAATGGATAGATATTTAGATGTATGGATGGATAGATAGGTGGAAGATGGATAGAAGGATGGATGGATGAATAGATAATTTGATGGATGGATGGATGAATAGATAGATTTATAGATAGATGGATGGATGAATGAATGGATGGATGGATGAATGGTTGGATGTATGGATGAATAGATAGATTGATGGATGAAGATGGATGGATGGATGGATGGATGGGTGGAAGATGGATAGATGAATAGATAGATTGATGGATGAACGCATGTATGGGTGGAAGATGGATAGATGGATGGATGAATAGATAGATTGATGGATGGATGGATGGATGGATGAATAGATTGACTGATGGAAGATTAATAGATGGATGGATGGAAGGATAAGTAGATAGATTGATGGATGGATGGATGGATAGATGGGTGGATGGATGAATAGATTGACTGATGGAAGATGAATAGATGGATGGATGGAAGGATAAGTAGATAGATTGGATGGATGAATAGATGGATGGGTGGAAGATGGATGGATGAATAGATAGATAGATTGATTGATGGATGGATGGATGGATAGATGAATGGATAGATGGATGGATGAATAGATAGATTGATGGATGGATGAATAGATAGATTGATTGATTGATTGATGGATGGATGGATAGATGGATGGATGGAAGTTTAAGTAGATAGATTGATGGATGGATGGATGGATGGAAGAATAGATAGATTGACTGATGGAAGATGAATAGATGGATGGATGGAAGGATAAGTAGATAGATAGATAGATTGATGGATGGATGAATAGATAGATTGATTGATGGATGGATGGATAGATGGGTAGATGGATGGATGGATAAGTAGATAGATAGATTGGATGGATGGATGGATGGATGGATGGAAGATGGATGGATGGAAGGATAAGTAGATAGATTGATGGATAGATAGATAGATAGATAGATAGATAGATAGATAGATAGATAGATAGATAGATAGATAGATATTGCATTGTGATGTTACAGTTAAGCATGTATTTTTCTCATATTACAATAATGAGAGTGGGTGTTTTTTCAATGCACAATGATAATTTTAGAAAATAAATGTGTAAAATTATTATAAATATAATCCGAATGCAGATAACTGCTAATGAGAGCAGTGTTGTTTCTGTGGTGAGCTGTGATGATGTCAGGCTGAGCTCTCTCTCTGTGATAGATGTGAATGCTCTGCTGGAGCTGCAGAGTGGAGAGTGTGTCTGTGGAGCTGAAGCTCTGGAGGACTCTCTGGATCGCTCAGAGCTGGACGTCGTGGACGACTGTGAGTCTCTGCTGTCTGAGCGGACGCTCTCTCTCTGCAGCGGCCCTCAGCGGGGCCCTAGCGGCTCCTGGGCTCTGGCTCTGTTCGGGGACGACTGCTTTGCTCCGGATGTGCTGCAGTACACACAGAAACTCAGCAGCCACAGCCAGTCACCCACGCTGGACCACAAATCACAGGTATCAGTCTTTACATGTATGGCTCATACTTTACCCCAAAATCTGAAGAAAAAAATCTGAAAACATATCTTTCATAAATTGAAGTGAGCTCTTTTAACCATTAATATGTTTTCTGAAGCATTTTCATTTCATTTTCGCCACAATTCTCAGTTTTGTTTATTTCTTTGTGTAACCCTTTTCTTAACCCTAGGGGTTAATTTAATTATTTATCTAACACAAATCCTGGATCCCTGGCAGTTGGATGGTGAATTAGGCCGGTATTTTTCTTTTAGTGTTTACAAAAATATATATATATATTTTCTCCTGTACCAATTTTACCCTATCCCTTTACTAAAGATCAATTAAACAATTCTTATTTGCAATTCACAGGAATTTAGTAACTTCGTGAATGAATTAACTTGCCAGACTCAATGAACTACCAAAGTACAAATGTTAAAGAGAAAAAGAATAACAAAGATTTATTTTTACATTAATGTAATAACTCCTTTTTTTTTCTTAAAGAAAACAGTAAATGAAGAAATCAATAATAACCTTTTTTTTTTTAAAGAAAAGCAAGTAAACAATTATCCCCTGATGATATGGAAGTTGCTTCTTTTCTTTTAAATAAAAGAGATAAACCTCTTTTGTGGTCTCAGAACGGTTCTTGTTCTTTCACACTTATTACACTCCTTCTTAACCTTTATTTTTATTACTATTTTAGAATACTGTAACTCAATTGAGATATATAATGTCAATTTAGAACCCTTTTCTGGTAAAACGCTCAGTTTCCTCCAGAACCACGTAATGCAATAATGAAAAACAATAATATCTCTTTTAAGATCAGTTATACACTTGAGAAAACTTGCAATTCACACCATACACTGTCTTTCAGTACGGTATGCACATTAACTAAATATCTTATGATCAGTTCAAATATATGTGAGTCAGTCGAACAGTTCAAATGTACGATCGATCGTTATCGTTGGGGCCCACTTCGTTAGTGCACATTAATCAGATGAAGAATTCAAAGTAATCGCTCACAGTCAACGAGTCTCAAAGAAATTCACTTACATCCAGCCGACGATAATGAGGCAATACTGAAATCACTCACGGCACAACCTCACTGCTTCTAGTCTCGAACAGTCCCTGGCACACGACGAGTCCAGTCCAGCGAAGTCCCTTGAAGAAACAGGACGCGTCCAGTCCCGAACGAATTCAGCACAAGTTCACCACGAACTTCTTCGATGCAGTCACTTTTTCACGACGGCGAGTGTCTCTAGCCGCTAGGCCGAATATCTCTAGCTGTCAGCACACACGGGGTGACTCAGATGATCACGAATAAAACCACAGGGAAAAGAAAAATACTTTAAGCAAACAAACCAAAATAAACAAGGGTTGTTCCCTTTCACTTTGGGCCTTATATTACAAAGAATATGCACGGTCTCCAAAATGACAACGACTCAGATTTTCACGCACACTGAATTCACATTGAGCCTCTGCTCGCCACGTGCGATGCTCCTCCACCCTTCTTCCTCATTACGTGACTCACGTTATGACACAACCTCAAGCTCAACAGTCGCTGGCTTACAATAGTACACCTGTATTGAACATGCTTTCTCATTGGATATAAGCAAGCATATAGTTGTTGCATCATATTTCGAAATAAAGAAAAATAAAACTAAAATACATTTTAATACTTTGTATTATTTCTGACACAAAGCATATTAAACAAGGTATATTTTTAGGAGTCCCTACATTTGTAATTATTTTTATTCTCAGTACTGATTCTGTTTTATTCCCATTTTTATTTATTTTTATTCCCAATATGTTTTACTTTTTTTTTTTTTTTTTTAGTAATAATTAACAACATATTAAAAGCAGTACAATGATGCATACATAAAATATAAATACTTTACAATTTAAATAATGTATCAGTGTTATTTTAGTACCACTGAGATACAGTACTATTACAGTTTTTGTTAATATTTTAAATGTGATTTTTTTAATATATATTTTCTGTTTTCACTTCAATTTTAGTTCACTTTTTAGTACTTTTGTTGTGTTTTTATTTTTATTAAGGTTTGTATAGTTTTTATTTTTGTATTGTATTTATTTTTTTTTTAGTTTATTTAGTTTTAATTATTTTATTACTTCAGTTTAAACTAAACAGAAATGAGAAATGTTGCCTTGGCAACTAGCTGAAATGAAATAAGTTTATATTTTATTATTTCAGTTAATGTTTATTTAGTTTCAAGTGATGAAAATGTTTTTATGATTTTAGTGTTGTTGATAATCCTGTAATGTACTGTTGTTGTTTTATTTTATTATATTTTTAATAATAATAAGATAAAGGGGTGAATGATATCCATAAGATAAGATGTTAAGATTTTAGGATGGAATGATGTCACATGAAAATGTATGAAAATAATTGCGTGAAAATAATGTCACAATGCAAAACAGTTTAATTTATGCAATATAATTCCTAGTTATTTCTTTAGATTTTGGGATGAAATATGATTTTTTCCCCCCTGTGTTGTTCTCTTTTCGTCTGTTATTGTCCTAATGCTGATTTCTGATGTTTATTTAATGCTAACTGTACTGAAAGGACCCACATTTCATAGAACCAGATTTTCTCCAGGTACAGTATCCTGAGCATCTATTTTTACTTTCATCAGAAGAGCGTTCAAAAACAGGGACAGAATATGGACAATGTGCATTTTGATTGGGTTCAAGTATAGTATTAAATATTTACCTGATGATATCTAATATTTATAGCAGAATATGATTGCTCAGAGTGTGTGATGCTTTGATGGTGGAGGGCAGTTTTTCTGAGCGGCGGTCAGATGCAGGAGCTCTACAGGAGGAGCAGAGCTGCACTTAGACTTCAAAGAGCTGACCATCAATCTCTGTTACCATAGAGAGAAATACATAGAGTTCAGATCGCAGTCTTCATCCTGATCACATGCTCTGCTGATCTAAAGTTTGGGGTCAATAAGATACTTTATTCAGCAATGATGCATTAAATTGATCAAAGGTGACATTAAAGGCATTTCTAATTTACAAAAGATTTCTATTTCAAATAAATGCTTTTCTTTTGAACTTTCTATTCATCTGTGAATCCTGAAAAATAAAATGTATCACAGTTTTTCACAAAAATATTGTGCAGCACAACTGTTTTCAACATTGATAATAATCAGAAATGTTTCTTGAGCAGCAAATCAGCATATTAGAATGATTTCTGAAGGATCATGTGACACTGAAGACTGGAGTAATGATGCTGAAAATTCAGCTTTGATCACAGAAATAAATTACAGTTTAACAGATATTCACATAGAAAACAGCTGTTTTAAATTCTAATAATATTTCACAATTTTTACTGTATTTTTGACCAAATAAGTGCAGCCTTGGTGAGCAGAAGAGACTTCATTACATTAAAAAAACTTACTGACCCCAAATTTTTTAAAGGTAATTTACACACCAAACATCCTCTTCATCACGTTGGCTTCATGCAGTTTATGCTAGATTTTAAGACTCATCTTAAATCAAGATCATTCTAGTTCTGAAAAGCCCACCTCGCTGGATAACGCAGCTAAAATCAGCTTCTGATAGAAGGTGGTTTTACTTAGTTTCTCCAAGCCATCATTTATGGCCAGTATGTGGTCCAAGGCAGGGTTATTATAGTGAACTAAAACAGAAACTAAAATTAAAACCATATATGTAAATATACTTTTTTGTTATATATACTAAATACCAAATATACTAAATATCAAAATAAATTATAAATTAAAAAAAATATTGCAACATTTCTCATTTTGTATTAACTTGATGTAATAAAATAAAATAACTAAAACAAAAACTACATTTTAACAATAAATAAATAATTAAAAATGCAAATAAAAAAAAATAAATAAAAAATAATACAAAACTATATATAGTCTTTAAAAAACTACCAACATTTCAAACTTCAAAAATTAACAAAACTTTAAAATTAAAATACATGGAAAATATGCAAATTAAAACTGATTCAAAATATTAATAAAGCTATAATTGTATCTCAATAATACGGAGCCCCTTATAGGACATGGTGGTGGAAAAAATTGGGGTGGGAGAAAAAAATATTTTTCCTCGAGAAACTTTGCGTTCCCTCACAAAACTTTTTGCGTTCTCTCGCAAAGATGTTTGCGTTCCCTCGCAAAACCAGTTGAGTTCGGACAGACGCTTCCTGCTTGTAGTGGTTCATACAGCTGCCTTGGTTCACAATGCAGCGGTTCATAGAGTTTTATTTTGAACTTGGACTAAAGTATAAAGAAATACAGTCAGTGCTAGTTCAAGGCAAGGTTTTGGGACATTCTAAAACGCTTAATGTGAGAAACGCTTAACGTGGCTTAATGCATTAGAACGATGTTTTAAAAAGACTCAGTAAACACATAATTAATAAAGCATTCTATTTACAGACAAGCAGATGAGTCCAGAATTACGCGTTAAGCATTTTTCTCCAACTGAAAACATTACAAGGAAAACGCGCATAGCTTAATGTATTAAAAGATTGTTATTAAAAGACCAAACTCAGTAAACACATTATTAATAAAGCATTATATTTACAGACAAGCATATGAGTCCAGAATAAGAAAGCAACACACCGTTTTAAAGCATTAGCCACGTTAAGCGTTTTCCTTATAACAGTTTTCTATGGGAAGAAAACGCTTAACGCGTAATTGAGCGCATTGCGTTTTTATTGTGGACCCATTTGCTTGTCTGTAAATAGAATGCTTTATTAATAATGTGTTTACTGAGTTTGGTATTTTAAAAACACTGATTTAATGCATTAAGCTATGCTTTTTCCTTGTAATATTTTCTATAGGAGGAAAACGCTTAACGCGTAATTAAACGCATTGCGTTCTTATTCTGGACTCATCTGCTTGTCTGTAAATAGAATGCTTTATTAATAATGTGTTTACTAAGTTTGGTATTTTAAAAACACCGGCCGTTTTAATGCATTAAGCCACGTTAGAATGTCGAACGCGCAGTTTCACGTGTTTTCTCCCCTTCAGACAAAACATTATTAAAACTCTTAACGTGGTTTAATGGATTAGCGCATTGCTTTCCTGTACATAGTGTATATTTTTATTAAAATATCAAATTTGGGCTTTTTATTATACTATGCCACGTTAGCCCGCTTTTATATGGCTTATCATGCAAATCAGCTCATATCTGGGCTCGTCTGCTTGCATGTACACATATATTTTTAATACTTTTTATAGCATATTTGCTCTTTTTTCCTCTTCATTAAGCCGCGTTAAGCGTTTTATGAACCACGGCAGCTGTATGAATTGCTGCAAGCTGTAAAGTAAGCGTTTGTCCGAGCTCAACTGGTTTTGAGAGGGAACGCAAAAGTTTTGCGAGGTAACGCAAAATATTTGAAAAAAAATTTTTTCTCCCACCCCGATTTTTTCCCACCACCATGTCCTTTAAGGGGCTCCGTACAATAATACTCAAATTGGTTAGTTTTGAAAACTCTGCAACAAACCAGCTGTGTTGTTTCTAAGCCCAGATTCATGGAGAAGTTGACTTTTCCAGCAGGGAAATTGGTGAAATAAAAACTCTAATTCTGCGTTCTGTTGTCTGTGAATGCAATGCATGGTTAGTTGCATGTATTTTGGGCATCGAGATTCACTTATTGATCTTTTCTTATCTTTGCTTTACAGGAGCTTCGCCAACAGCTGATTATTGAGAGCAGAAATCTGAAGAAGACCAGAACTTTCTACCACAAGCTGATTCAGCAAGAGAGGAAAAATAAAGGTACAGTAGAAAACCTGACAGCTGTCCATTAATTCTGCAGTGCAGCTGTTCCTCATTCATCAGATGTGTGTTTGAGCTGCTCGTCTGTCTTTATAGGTTCAGACACGAAGGCGATGATTTCTAAAGTCAAGCAGCAGTTTGACGAGCTCAGAGACAAAGTTGAGTTTCTGCAGTCTGTGAGGAAATATCTCCAGGTTTGTGCCAAAGCACTCGCTGCTTTTCCTCTGCTGTGGGTTTAAAGACTTTTCTAACCAATAATATTCTATGTTTGCATTTATTTACTTTGCAAAGACGCTTACAGTGTATTCAAGGTTTACATTTATCAGAGCGCTGGGAATCATGGGAACCCATGACCTTTGTTTTGTCAGGAGCTTCTAAATAATAAGAACTAGAGATCTAACTGTGGAATCTGTTTGCATGAGCCAAATTCAAGCCTTTGTAAAACAGAATTGTTTAATTGTTAAAATATATATATATTTTTTTATGATGATTATTGTTATTATTATTAAGATCAGTTTATAATAAATTAGGTAATAATGGTAACCTAATTCATGGTAAATTAAAAAAAATCTTAACAGATTAGTGTTATTAATAAAACATATTTATAATAATTATTATTGTTATTATAAATTTGTAATAATTCATAATAATAAGAGCACTCTATTATAAATTTATTGTAATAATAATATTTTAATAATAATAATGATAATATTATAATAATAATCAGATTATTTTATCTATTGTATTAGAAATGAAAAATAATAATAATAATAATAATAATAATAGTTATTATGATGATGATGATGATTATTATTATTATTATTATTATTATTATTATTATTATTATTACAAAATTATTGCAATAAACAATTATTTTAACAATTAAGCAATTCTACACATTTTTCTACAATTTTACCCTGGCTTTGAAGCTGGCTTATCCAATCAGATTTCACTCCTCAGCTCTTAGCATTTATCTAGTATTTGCAAGTCTCTAAAATCACCAAGGTGAACAGTAAATACACTGTAAGCTGCTTAAAATAAAACCATCCTTGCTAAGTAAATAAATGCAAAATGTGCTATTAGTTTTTGATAAAATGAATAATGTTTTATTAGTGTCTTTGTTTTATTGTTGTTGCCTCAAACGTTTTATATACAGGTGAGCAATAAGTCATTTGAGGGCCTGCTGGTGATTTTACCAGTCTGAACAGCAGTGTTGTGTGGTTTGGTTTTTAGCGCAGGTGTTTTGTGTTGCAGGTATTGTCTGTGGATCAGTGGGGTTTGGCGCTCTCTCTGCTGCCCTCTCTGGCTGCGTGTGGAGCTGTGTCTCTGGAGCTGAAGCACTCAGAGGATCCTGCGATTCTGCTCTTTCTGTCTGAGCAGCGCAGAGGCAAAGGCTGCCCGCTAGTGGCCGCAACCGCCAGAGGCCTCATGGCCTACCTGTACGCCAGGTAATGAAGTACTACAGTGTGTTTTTAACTAGTGATGTAACGATGAACCGTGAGCCAGTTGAAAATCGATTCAGATATGTGACCCTGCACCACAAAACCAGTCATAAGGGTCAAATTTTTGAAATTGAGATTTATACATCACCTGAAAGCTGAAAATAAATAAGCTAAAAAATAATAAATAATCTTTCCATTGATGTATGGTTTGTTAGGATAGGACAATATTTGTCTGAGATACAACTATTTGAAAATCTGGAATCTGAGGGTGCAAAAAATTCAAAATATTGAGAAAATCTCCTTTAAAGTTGTCCAAATGAAGTTCTTAGCAATGCATATTACTAATCAAAAATTAAGTTTTGATATATTTACGGTAGGAAATTTACAAAATATCTTCATGGAACATGATCTTTACATAATATCTTAATGATTTTTTGCATAAAAAAAAAATGGATCATTTTGACCCATACGGTGTATTTTTGGCTATTGCTACAAATATACCTGTGCTACTTATGACTGCTTTTGTGCTCCAGGGTCAAATCAATATTTGTGACGATTCAAATCGGTTGAGATGCCAAACAAATCGTGATACAGTTGGAGTAGGAGTTTATATGAATGTATCTCTGAGGGGAAATTACTGTTTTTAGAAAAGTTTAGATGGTAGTTTCTTTTCATCTTGCCTCTGAATGATGCATATTAAAGCAGTGATCATAAGAGCAGCTCTGCTTTGTTTATACTGATTTCTTTTATTTTTGTAACTAATTTGATTTGGGGTTTGTTTTAAAATTTCAATTTAGTTTTGTTATATTTCAATTTCACAAAGAAACATGCAGCAATAGCCTAATAAAAGGACACCTTTTCATTTACTGTATAATGTTTTCAATCTCATTTTGTTAAAAAAAAAATTGTGAGAAAATCGAATTGTGAAATCAAAATCGTGAATTGAATTGTGAGTTGAGTGAATCGTTACATCCCTATTTTTAACAAATGACTCAGTACTGTAACACTCGTCTCATTCGTCTGTTCTGATGCTAACAGGAACGCTCACACAGAGGGGTTTATTCAGCAGTTTTTCTACACGTATCACTACTTCTGCACCTCTGAGGAGCTTCTGCGGTTTCTAATGGACAAATTCAACAGCACACTGGGGTATGAATGAAATATATATATGAGCACTGTAACAGAATGAACTAGAAGAGGTGAACAGGTCAAGAAAAACTTGATATATGATAGAGAGAGAGAGAGAGAGAGAGAGATAGATAGATAGATAGATAGATAGAGAGATAGATAGATAGATAGATAGATAGATAGATAGATAGATAGATAGATAGATAGATAGATAGATATTCAGATAGATAGATAGATATTCAGATAGATAGATAGATAGATAGATAGATAGATAGATAGATAGATAGATATTCAGATAGATAGATAGACAGATAGACAGATAGATAGATAGATATTCAGATAGATAGATAGATAGATAGATAGATAGATAGATAGATAGATAGATAGATAGATATTCAGATAGATAGATAGATATTCAGATAGATAGATAGATAGATAGATAGATAGATAGATAGATAGATAGATGGATAGATAATGATTTTGTCAAGCCCACATAATTAAGATGTACAGAAAGTCTCAATCGTCCACAGTCTAAGACTAATTAAATAATCATCTCAAAGAAGTGAAGTGAAATGAAATGTAATTATGTTCTCCATTAATTGTGACACTGCAGAGCGAATGAAGATCCCTCATCAGACAGAGCTAAAGTCTATCAGCGCACTCTGGATCTGATGCACTTCTGGATTGAAGACACACAGTTAGTGGACTTCAGCTCCAGCTCCAGACTCCTGCAGACACTGGACACTTTCCTGACCGCTGAGGTCACAGAGGTCAATCTCAGGCTGAGGTTAACTCTTCAGCTGCTGGTTTAGACAGAATGTGTCAATGCAGAGCTGGCTAGATTACTTACAAATTGTAGTTCGTTACTTATTACAGATTACATGATGAAAACTAGTTAGTACTGTAACATAATCTAGGTTACTCCTTTTAGGTAATGTATTCTGACTGCTTTTTAGATTACTTTTTTATCTAACTTGTTTCAAATTTACCATTAAACATACTATACTGATATGAAAAAAAGCAAAGAGAACAAAATAAATTGAATATATGGAATGTATATGTGACCCTGGACCTTGTTAGGATAGGATAATATCTGGCTGAGATACAACTATTTGAAAATCTGGAATCTGAGGGTGCAAAAAATCTAAATACTGAGAAAATCACCTTTAAAGTTGTCCAAATGAAGTTCTTAGCAATGCATATTACTAATCAAAAATTAAGTTTTGATATATTTATGGTATGAAATTTACAAAATATCTTCATGGAACATGATCTTTACTTAATATCCTAATGATTTTTGGCATAAAAGAAAAATCCATAATTTTGACTCATACAATGTATTTTTGGCTATTGCTACAAATATACCTGTGCTACTTATGACTGGTTTTGTGCTCCAGGGGCACATATGGAATATATACGGTATATTATATCAACATCATAAAGTACATTAAACCAGGGTTTCCTAAACTAGGCTTAATATAAGAACTGCAGTAGGTTTGTGAGTTGATAAAAGCTATTAATTAATGAAATCATAAAAATGTAAAATAAATTATTTAAACACTTGAACACAAGAAATATTTAATTAGTTCACCTGCATGTCAATGTGACCATTAACCGTCATCAGAGAACTTTATTTACATGAATTAAATTGATTTAAATGAGATTCACGTGGCCATTCTATATTGTTAATATTGTCAAAGCTAAATGGGACGACACACAGTAGGATTTTTAGAAAGGAAAATTTAAAAGAGAAAAAAAAGAAGAATTAGGTAGAATCAATAAATTATGAATGATTTACTGCCATTGTGTGAATAATATGTAATCATGTAATACATTAAAAACTAACTGTAATCTGATTATGAGCATCTAATTACATGTATTTTTTGGAGTCTTAAGTATCACAGGTATATTTGTAGCAATAGCCAAAAATACATTGTATGAGTCAAAATTATGGATTTTTCTTTTATGCCAAAAATCATTAGGATATTAAGTAAAGATCATGTTCCATGAATATATTTTGTAAATTTCCTACTGTAAATATATCAAAACTTCATTTTTGATTAGTAATATGCATTGCTAAGAACTTCATTTGGTCAACTTTAAAGGTGATTTTCTCAAAATTTAGATTTTTTTTGCACCCTCAGATTCCAGATTTTCAAATAGTTGTATCTCGACCAAATATTATCCTATCATAACAAACCATACATCAATGGAAAGCTTATGTATTCAGCTTTCAGAAGATGTATAAATCTCAATTTCAAAAAAATTGACCCTTATGACTGGTTTTGTGCTCCAGGGTCACATATAATCAGTTACTCCCCAGCACTGATTGAATGTGTGTGAAATAAGAGTGTTACACTGTGTTTTCAGGTTGCACCTGTGGACAGTCGAGGAGAGAGTTTGCTGGCGTTGCTCCAGGCCTCTCCCAGGAGGAGGCGCATCTGTGCGTTTGACGCCTCCATCAGCAGCCCAGAAGATGAGGAGGTGCTCTCAGTGAACTCCTCATGCAGGAGATCATCCATCGAAGATGCTGCTCGGAAGGTCTGTGACAGTCAAAGCTCAAAATGCTCATGCGTTTAAGGCAAAACACCACAGGTGAAGAGTGTAAGCATATCACAATACTTGCATTACCAATTGAAATATTGTTTTTTATTAACAGTTTTCTAAAATGTAATGCTTAAATTTGCTTTTAAAAGATAATGACAACAGTCCATTGGAAACACAACCAACCAGTGGACAAATCTGCAAGGAATGACAGTATGCTTAAAAAAATAAAAATGGAGAGATGGACATTAGGTACCTAATCATGGTTGTAGTGATTATGAATGTGAAGTACCGTTAATGGAAATAATACTGTGTAACCTGCTCTTGGTATCTTCTTTTGATGAATGAATGAATGAATGAATTTATTTATTTGTTTGTTTGTTTATTTATTTATTCTTATTTTTCATACTAACATTAATACATTTTATAAAATGCATTTAAGACATTATCTAATTAAATATGCACTGATTTATGTATTTATTTTATTTTATTCATTAAACATTAATTAAAAAAATGCATTTAAGACATTATCCAATTAAATATGCACTATTTTATTTATTTATTATTTTATTTTATTTATTAAACATTGATAAGTTTTTAAAAATGCATTTAAGGCATTATCTAATTAAATATGCACTTATTTATTTATTTATTTATTTATTTATTTTATTTTATTCATTAAACATTAATTTTAAAAAAAATGCATTTAAGACATTATCCAATTAAATATGCATTATTTTATTTATTCCATTATTTTATTTTATTTATTAAACATTGATAAGTTAAAAAAAATGCATTTGAGGCATTATCTAATTAAATACACACTATTTATTTATTTATTTATTTATTATTTTATTTTATTTATTAAACATTAAAAAGTTTTAATAAATGCATTTAAGGCATTATCTAATTAAATATGCACTAATTTATTTATCTATTATTTTATTTTATTTATTAAACTGATAAGTTTAAAAAAATGCATTTAAGGCATTATTTAATTAAATATGTACTATTTTATTTATTTATTATTTATTTTATTTTATTTATTAAACATTAAAAAGTTTTAATAAATGCATTTAAGGCATTATCTAATTAAATATCTAATTTCCATTTATTTCAAGAACAGAAAGGGGATTCTGAGAGGGGAGTTTGGATTTCTGTCTTTATCACTCCATAAATCAGAAAATTCTGTCAACAGACAGTAAAATAATAAATTTTCACCATGTTTTTAGGAATAAAATGTTAAATATAAATCAAGCAAATTATATATTGGCAAATTCCTTTATAAAAAAACCTTCAGAATATAGATAGGAATAAAAGTCTGGTGTATGTAAGTCTGGTGTATGTAAGTGCTGCTGAAGTAGAGAAAAACTCGTTTAAAGATATGTATTGAAACGGAAATCTACAACATAATAGTAAATTAACTTTGTATTTTGGATGTTTTCTTTCTTTCCACTAGTCTGAAGGAAGACATGTTGTGGAAGCAAAATAGGCCAAAAAATCTCAAAATTCACCAGTGCATTAAAAAATATGGTTTTGCCTGTAGTGTCATACCTTAAGAAAAAACAAACAAACAAGTTTATATTAATCTAAAGCATTAATTTAAAACTCTGAATAAATCATACACTTATAAAACTTAGGATATGATCCTTCAAAAATGTACATAAATGGATAATTGACACAATTCAAGCAGTGACCTTCTCTATTAAATCTCAAACGTGTTTAAGCATTTTTCTAATTCTTGTATAGTACGTCTAAAAAAAAGTCAGCATATTTTACATGCATAAAAATCATTTTCAACTAAAATCTTGATGTTAAAAAATGTACATGGACACATATTTATATTTTATCTTCTCAAATATGTCCGGCATGTGTGATAACTGTGGGCAGAGTCTGAAAGAAGACATGTTGTGGAACCAAAATAACCCAAATAATATCAAAATAGACCACTGCAGGAAAAAATATGGTTTTACCTGTAGTGTCTTGCCTTAAGAAAAAATCAAACAAGTTTATATTCATCTAAAGCATTAATTTCAATCATTTCAGCAGAAGTCAGTCATTTGACTGCTAGTGTGTTCTTGATGTTGACGCGTGTGCAGGGTTTCCAGAGTACAGAGAAAGCCTTCTCCATCGCCGCAGCTCTTCCTCGGCCCTGTTACGCCTCTCTGATGAATCAGATGACCAACAGCGGCCTGAGATCAGAAGAGAGACTTCCCTTCAGTCAGAGCCAACACACACCGCTGCACATCGCACAGCAGCTCACCTTACTGGAGCAGGTGAACAAAAACACACTGAGATCATTTATCAAACATACTGCACACACTTACACTGCCGCTCAGAAGTCTGGAATTATTATGATTTTTAAATGAAGAAAGGAGTCTCTTCTGCTCACCAGGGATGTGTTTATTTGATCAAATATACATTAAAAATTGTGAAATATTATTACAATTTTGAATATGTGTTTTCTATGTGAATATCTGTTAAAGTGTAATTTATTTCTGTGGTCAAAGCTGGATTTTCAGCATCATTACTCCAGTCTTCAGTGTCACATGATCCTTCAGAAATCATTCTAATATGCTGATTTGCTGCTCAAGAAACATTTCTGATTATTATCAATGTTGAAAACAGTTGTGCTGCACAATATTTTTGTGAAAATGGTCACACACTATGCTTTTATTCAGCAAATATGCATTAAATTGAATCAAAAGTGAGAGTAAAGACATTTATAATGTTACAAAAGATTTCTGTTTCAAATAAATGCTGTTCTTTTGAACTTTCTATTCATCTGTGAATCCTGAAAAATAAAATGCATGACGGTTTCCACTAAAATATTGGGCAGCACAACTGTTTTCAGCACTGATAATAATCAGAAATGTTTCTACATCTTTTAGAAACATTAAAAAACTTAATTATTCCAAACTTTTGAAAGATAGTGCAACTCAAAATACATAAATGTCCTTCATTTATAATTTCCATTATCATAGTTTTTTATTTTATTTTATTTTATTTTATTTTATTTTATTTTATTTTATTTTATTTTGACATTATCGCCCTGTTTTTCCTGTCTTTTCTGCTCTATTCTCACGCTGTCATTTCCTGATCCAACTCTAGGTGGAGACACATGATCATATATTTTCATGCAGGTCTTGATTCTGGATCTTTGACTTTGCATGAGGACAGAATCACCTCTCATATGCCACATAACTGTGTTTAATTCATCACGCATGCTTATGTCTCATCATCTGTTGTTTATGCAGGAAATATTTCAGGACTGTCATCCGGTTCACTTCCTGAACTCAAGAGCTCACGGAGTGACAGAAAACTCTGGAAACATTTCCAGGTGAGTTTCTGCTGTTCCACACTCATACACTTATAAAACTTAGGAACTGATTTCAAACTTGTTTAAGCTTTTTTCTAATTCTATTACTTCTAAAAAAAAAATAAAAATAAAAAAAATAATAATAATAATATCATCAGCACAGGACTATTCAAAAAAGCACTTAAAAAGCAAAATAATTTTTGTGAAAAACCTGCAGAACAGTGACCACACAGCATATTTTACATGCATAAAAATCATTTTCACCTAAAATCTTGGTTTTAAAAAAGATGCGTGTGTGACCCTTGACCACAAAACCAGTCATAAGGATCCATTATCTGAAATTGAGATTTATACATCATCTGAAAGCTGAATAAATATGATGTATGGTTTGTTAGGATAGGACAATATTTGGCTGAGATAAAACTATTTGAAAATCTGGAATCTGAGGATGCAAAAAAATCTAAATATTGAGAAAATCATCTTTAAAGTTGTCCAAATGAAGTTCTTAGCAATGCATATTACTAATAAAGGTTTGATATATTTACAGTAGGGGATTTACAAAATATCTTCATGGAACATGATCTTTACTTAATATCCTAATGATTTTTGGCATAAAAGAAAAAGGGATAATTTTGACCCATACAATGTATTTTTGGCTATTGCTACAAATATACCCCAGTGACTTAAGACTTGTTTTGTGCTCCAGAGTAACATATATTTATATTGTATCTTCCCAAATGTGTCCAGTATGTGTGATAAATGTTTGCAGATATTGTAAATGTGACTGTGTGTTGTTCAGGTGTGTTTCTCCAGCCTCCTCTCCTCTAGACGGCAGCAGTCTGTTCCTGAGAGACGTTTCGGGGGCCGATGGGCCCCTGCAGAGACTCCTCAATCACGCAGACTGTGTCTCTAACTGGGTTTCTGCAGAACTCGTCATCTGTGACTCGGTCAAGGTGATTCCTCAGAGTTTATTGAGTATTTGCATATCTTATAAACATTATCAGTGCAACTGGGTTATGAATGTTCACAACAGAATCACTGGGAATTATAAAATATCTATGACCTTAATCATATTAATAGTAGAAAAACTGCTTCACATCTGTTTGTTTGTTTGTTTTAATTACTTTAAAAATTAGTTTTAATTATTTTGAATTCTTAATTATCATTAATAATCTGTTTTAATGGTTTTAAACAAATTCTTAATTTTGAATGTAATTGTTAATTAATAATAATAATGTTATATTATTGTATTATATTAATCTGTCTATAACATTAATAATATTAATCATAAAAAATGCTTCACAGCTATGTTTTAATCACTTTAATAATTAGTATTAATAACTAATTCTATATTAATATATAATGTAATATAACATCATTTTAAAATAAAAATGAATAATAGCATTCAAATATATTTAAACTTAATAAAATCTATATAACGGTTGTGGACATGTTTATGTTATTGTTATAACATAAACACGATATAACAATAAACAAAATTACAAACAAAAGCACAACAAAATTACTAAAACATTAAGTAAAATTAAAATGAAAAGAGAAAATATTAACAAATATTAACATAAACTATAATAATAGTAGTATATCAACGATACTAAAATAACACCTAAAATAAAAATGTTTTGCAGCCACAACCTTTTTTACTTCCTTAATATATATAATACAAAAACAACTAAACAAAATTACTAAAACATTAAGTAAAATTAAAATGAAAACAGAAAATCTAAAAATAAATTCAAATGTAAAATATTAACAAATACTACAATAGCAATTGAAGCCACAACCTTTTTTACTTCCATAATATGAGCAAAAACCTTGCAAAAACATGTCTGGGGGGAAAAACAAAGTAATTATTATCATGCATAAAGCACATATTTTAAGGACCATTAACTGCTTTTTGCATTGTAACATTAATTTCATGCCAATTAAGAACATTTCTATCCTTAATTCTCTGATATGCACATAAATGCACGCTCTATATATATATATATATATATATATATATATATATTTCCACTTTTCCTAATGCTGGGTGTGTGTGAATATCTCTCTGTGTTTGTTTAATTTTTAGGCACAGACAGCTTTACTCGCTCGTTTTCTCGCCGTTGGCAAATACTGCTACGAGACGAGAAACTTCGCCACAGCCATGCAGATTTTGTCAGGGCTGGAGAATGTGATTGTGAGGCAATTACCGGTAAGAAACCAAACGGCACGTAATGCTTTTCTCTCTAAGTGATAAATTATCCTGCGCTGAGAGAGTCATAACCTCATAAGCTGCACTGTATTTCTTATTTTTGCTGTATCTTATCTGACAGCTCCAGCAGCTGAAATGTTAATTGCATGTCCGTTAAACTGATTAAACACTAACTCTGTTTAAGAGCATCAAAGGGTTAGAATCGACATTCAGCATTTTGTGCAGAAACAAAGCAATGTTCGTCATATTTAGCGTGAAATGGAATTGCATGATGAATGTTTCTCATAAGCCATGCTTATTGGGCTTTTAATTAGTTTGACGGTGTTTCTCTTGTCTTGTTGGGTTTGTGTTGAACGCAGGCGTGGAAGCAGCTCTCGATGAAGGTGTGCGAGGTTCTGGAGGAGCTCAGGGCTGTGCAGGTCAGACATAGAGAAGAACAAAAACACAATCACGAGAATCTACAGGGTTAACTTCCTGTTTTAGGGTTTTCTTGTCACATGATGAAAAAATGATTATACCAACCTGACTTTGATTGGAAGATAAAACTTTATGAATTTATTATTTTAAACTAATTTTTAATTGTTATTTTATTGGTAATTATTAAAATATTATTTAAAATTGATTATTATATTATGTAACATTAATAATATTAAAAACAAAACTGCTTTATTTTAATTTGTTTTAATTGCTAATTCCTAATTGTTTCTTATGTTATTATATTAATATTAATAAAATATTATTTAAAATGTATTATTATTTTTTATATTTTCTATAATATGTTATATTATCTATAATATTAGACAAAATTGCCTCACAGCTGTTTTAATTATTTTTATAACGTTTTTATTGTTTTAAACTAATTTTTAATAGTTTTGTAACGTTATTATATTAATAATAATTATATTAAAATATTATATTATATTATATTATATTATATTATATTATATTATATTAGTAATTTATGTTATTATATTATGGTTGCATTATAGTATCTATAACATTAATAATATTAATAACAAAGCTGCTTCACAGCTTGTTTTAATTTTTTAAGCTAAGTCTTAAGTGTTTCGAATGTAGTTATATTAATAATAATAATAATAATAATAATAATAATAATAATAATAATAATATAGTATATTATTATATTAATATTATTGTATTATATAATATTTATAACATTAATAATGTTAGTAATGATAAAACTGTTTATTTGTTTTAATTATCTTGAAATATTTATTTATTATTGTTGTTGTTGTTGTTGTTAATTAAATTAAAATATTAAATAATGCATTTTAAAACCGAAACTAAAAACATGCTTATCACTATAGAGGTGTAATAAGTCATTGTTTGTGTTGCTTTGAACAATTAAACACATTCATGCATTTGTCAGATGCTTTTATCCAAAGCGATTTACATTGCATTCTAAGTTTACATGTTATCAGTTCATGCATTCTTTAAGAATCAAACCCATGAAACTAGTGTTGCGAGCACATGCTCAACTGTTTGAGCTACAGGAATTGGTCTCATTGAAGAGAGAAGAGTGATCTTGTTAATGACCTTGTTTCAGGTGTTTCTGAAGAGTGATAATCTGTGTCTGATGGAGGGAGAGAAGGGCAGACGGAGGCCGACTCTCCCAGACGCTCACATCTTGGCCATGCACATCCAGCAGCTGGAGATCGGAGCGTTTACCATGACCAGCGGAGCGTACAAGTGGCCCAAACTCAGGTCTCATGAACACACTTACATTCACATTCATGCATTAGCAGGTGCTTCTATCCAAACTCGATGCAACATCTTTAAAGGAATAATTCGACCAAAAAATGAAAATGTAAATGGCCATCTGAAATTAGGATGAGTTTGTTTCTTCATCAGGTTTGTAGAAATGTGTCTCAGCAATGGATGCTCTGCAGTGAATGGGTGCCGTCAGAATGAGAGTCCAAACAGCTGATAAAAACATCACAATAATCCACAAGTAATCCACAGCACTCCAGACCATCAGTTAACATCTGGAGAAGACAAAAGCTGAAACAAATCCAGCATTAAGATGTTTTTAACTAAAATATGAGTCTTCACTGGAGGAAGTGTTATTATGGATTACGGACTCATATTTTAGTTAAAAACGTCTTAACGATGGATTTGTTTCAGCTTTTGTCTTCTCCAGATGTTAACTGATGGACTGGAGTGGTGTGGATTACTTGTGGATTATTGTGATGTTTTTATCAGCTGTTTGGAGTCTCATTCTGACGGCACCCATTCACTGCAGAGGATCCATTTTTGAGACACTGATGCAGAGACACATTTCCACAAATCTGATGAAGAAACAAACTCATTCTAATTTTAGATGGCTTTATTTTCAGGTGAGCTATTCCTTTAAGCCTTTGCATTACTATAGTATCTACCCAATTTGTGCTCAAGTTCGCTGCAGAGCAGACATCTGCAGAGGTCAGGGGTCACGGACAGTAAGATGTGGCGGTAATGACACAGCTGGTGTGTGTGAGAGAGAGAGAGAGAGAGAGAGAGAGAGAGTGTGTGTGTGTGTGTGTGTGTGTTGAGAGTGTGTGTGAGTGTGTGTGTGTGTGTGTGTGTGTGTGTTGAGTGAGTGTGTGTGTGTGTGTGTGTGTGTGTGTGTGTTGAGTGAGTGTGTGTGTGTGTGTGTGTGTGTGGAGCAGATGGTGTGTGATTGGAGATGTTTGGTGTTTGTGCCAGGAGCTGCAGGGCTGCTTTTGTAAGCAGGTTTGGAGGTGGACACGCAGCTGGTTGTTGTACATCTGTAGCTCACAGCACACTGAATCAGGTCAATCACACACACATTTAGATACTTTTCATGTTTATGATTCAGTCTGGATTTCTGGAGTATTTGATAAAATGAGTTCATAAAATGTTGCATTTATGATAGTTTTCAGTGCAACTACTTGTATTGGACTTGTATGCTCAGACTCCTAAATGGGATTTCAGTGGCGTTGCTAAGTGCACTAGTACTAGAATTCATACTGTCACTTAGGGCTAAAAGACACAGTTCTTTTAATTCTTTCAAATAAATAATAAATAACTATGTAAATTATTGTGGTCACACTTTAGAGTCAAATTCTCACTATTAACTAACTATTAACTATGACTTTTGCCTCAATACACTTCTAATTACTGCTTATTAATACTTAGTAAAGTAGTTGTTAAGTTTAAGAATTGGGTACGTTTAAGGATTTAGAATAAAGTCTTGCAGAATAAGACATTAATATGTGCTTTTTAAGTAATAATAAACAGCCAATATAATAGTAATATTCATGCTAATAACCAACTAGTTAATAGTGAGAATTGGACACTAAAGTGTTACCAGTATTCTTATTAACTCACCAAAGTATTTAAAGTGAGAAAAGTACATAAAAAGCACGCATTATGGTTAGAATTTAAATTTTGATGTTAAATCCACTATTGTATTGTACATAAATGTTCTACAGTATATACACAGTTCAATTACATAAGCAGTAACTGTAATTAAATTACTGAAAAAATAAGAGTAATCCCTTACTTTTTCAAGGAGAAAGTAATTAAATTACAGTAACTAATTACTTAGTAACTAGTTACACCCAACACTGGTCACATTTAACTTTGCAATCTGATAATATTTTGATTAATCGTGCAGCCTTACAAACACCACTCACATTTTCTGCAGAATGCACAAGTGCTTCATTATTGGCACCTAAAACCAAACTAAAGTGTTGAGTCTCGTCTGTTTGTCTCCTCTCAGGAACATCGCGCGTGTGGTCAGTCAAGTCCATGCTTTTCAGGAGCGTCTCTATTCCTTTCCTCCTGACCTTGAGCTGCAGTCATACCTGCGTGGGCGAATCTCACGCTTCGGCAGGAGTGACGTCCCTCTCCTCGCCTCTGAAAACCACGCCAACTTCAGCCAGACGCCCAGCGAGAAGCACTCGCGACGAATCCACGAAACGCTGCGCCGCGTCAAAGCGTCTTTCCAGTGAGCGAACCAGACTCCAGACGTCTCCATCTGAGCTCTGAGGAGACATGAAGATGTTCACAGTCGCTCTGGAATCAGGAGTCTGTGCCAGAAAACATGATCGTTTTCCAGAAAACCCAGGTTAAAAACAAGTGCACTCCCATAATGTACTTAAAGTGCTCTATTTTCGTGCATTAATTTTGCACTTAACATACTAAACATGATTCTTTAGTACTTCTTAAGCTATTTAATCCCACCGGTCACAATAGTGACTGTAAAAAAGGTGTTCATTTGTAAAGCTCTAAAAAACTTACTGACTGATGTTTTAGTGCACATTTACATTTAGTCATTTAGCAGACGCTTTTATCCAAAGTGACTTACAAATGAGGACAATAGAAGCAATCAAAACCAACAAAAGAGCAATAATATGCAAGCGCTATGACAAGTCTCGGTTAGCAAAACGCGGTACATGAAATGTACATGTAATGTATGTAATGTAATTTTTTTATGAAAAAAAAAGTAGAATAAAAAAATTTTTTTTAAAAAAGTTTTTTTTTTTTTTTTAAAGAAAACAAGTAGATAGAATAGAAAAAAAGAAAGCTAGTGTTAGAGGGTCAGATAGATACAAAGAAGACTAATAGATACAAAGAAGACAGATAGATAAAATAGAATTAGAATAGAGAGTGCTAGAGTTAGAGGGTCAAAAAAGTCACTTCCTGCAAATATGGAAAAATAAAGGGTCTCAATTAAATATGTGCAGTTTCACATGATCAGTGCAGTTTATTTTCTGTGTGCACCTTGAGAAGATGATGGCTGCGTCAAAGCTCTGAAACGAAAGGATAGTAAAGTATGTTAACAGAGAAATGACAAAGATTTTTGGTGCATATTATAATATATTCACATATATTCAGTTTTGTTGAGTGTGGTCATAGAATGAGTAAACATCTTGATGGTCACAAGAGTGACCGGTGGGATAACAGTGAATTTAGGTGTACAATATAAATCCAATTGCAGTTGTAAGTGAAAATTGCACTAAAATGTTGCAATGACAAAATACTGCACTAAATTAAAAGTTCAAATGTAATAAGTTACAATATTGATGTTGTATTTCTGGTAGCACTAATATAAAAATTTTATGATATGTTACAAAAAAGTAACAATTTTGAAATATGTTGATGGTTGTTTTTTTTTTGTCTTTTATCTCAATACTCCTATCAGTGTTGTATAAGGTTTTTTTTATGCATAATAGTAACCATATAATGTGATCAAACTGTTTAAAATAGCTGGGCTAAGATGCATAATAATTTTTATGACTGCAGAAATATGTTAAAAAATATGTGAGTAAACACATTATCCCACCAGTCACAATTGTGACCGACCATAAAACACAATTTTTCACACACTTTTCCAAAAAAAAAAAAATTCAAAAAATAATTATTGATTATTTTAAAGGGTCGCTAATGACACATCATTTGGATATTTTCATGTCTGGGAAAAATTTGGGATTAAATGGTTTAAGATAAACAAGATCATCTAAGGGTATTCAACTGTGCTATTTTGGGGAAACCATGAATATGAACTAAAATGTGCTTTTAACTTATCTCTATATATATAAAAAAATGTATTTAGTCACCACTTGTAGTACACTTACTAGTGTATGAAAGATGGCTTCAAGAGTACTACAAGTGGTAACTAAATACATTTTTATAGTATGTTAAAAGCGCATTTTAGTTCATAGTCATGATGTCCCAAAATAGCACAGTTAAGTACACTTACATGATCTTAAGTTTATCTGAAGAAGTATTAAAGCATAATTTGTAGTATATTAAGTACAAAATAAGTGCGTGAAAATAGAGCACTTTAAGTATATTATGGAAGTACACTTTTTGTCACCTGGGAGTGTGACCCTTGGACCACAAAACCAGTCATAAGGGTCAATTTCTTTAAAATTTATATAAATAATAAATAAATAAGCTTTCCATTGATGTATTGTTTGTTAGGATCTGACAATATTTGGCTGAGATGCAACTATTTGAAAATCTGGAATCTGAGGGTGCAAAAAAAATCTAAATTTTGAGAAAATCTCCTTTAAAGTTGTCCAAATGAAGTTCTTAGCAATGCATATTACTAATCAAAAATTAAGTTTTTATATATTTACGATAGGAAATTTACAAAATATCTTCATGGAACATGATCTTTACTTAATATCCTAATGATTTTTGGCATAAAAGAAAAATCAATAATTTAATAATATTGTTGTATATAATTCAATAATCTTGTTGGCTATTGCTACAAATATACCTGTGCTACTTAAGACTGGTTTTGTGGTCTTGGGTCACAAATATTGTGAAAGCACAAGACGTGGGAGTTTTAATTGGTGATTTTCCTCATTTTAAGATGTGGAGGTGTTTTCTCATCTTTAACTTCAGTATCACACGCTTCTTCAAGCAGCCTTAGCCCGTTTCGGTTTGATGGATCAAAGAACAAAGACTTTGTGTTTGTTTTTGACAGATACACAACCAAATAATGCAGTCTGGGTATTTATAGATTTATTGATAATTGTTGAGAAATTATTAATTCTATTAATGCATTTTAGATAAGATTCAACCATTTGAAATAATGCATTATAAACTCCTCCAGAGAATAGAGAAGATATACTTTTAATAATAGAGTTAAATGCAGTATATTTCTATACCTGATCTTAGGAAATTGAGAAATGCTTTTGCATACATTTCAATATTTTAACTTGCTGCGTTTGCATTTCTCCATTTTGTAGTGCACTTTAAATTGGGGCACTTTTATTTCCCTGTTTTAAAGTTCAAGAACACATTTCACATTAGAATCGAATTAAACTCACTTGTCACACTGTAGAAACTGAAAATGATTTCTGATCTGTTCTCAGTTACATTATCAATAAGATTTTTCTTAACTTAAAGGTATTGTTCACCCAAAAACAAGTTGTTCTAAACCTGTAGGAGTTTATTTTCGTCTGTTGAACACAAAAGAAGATATATTGAAGAATGTTGGTAACCAAACAGCTGCTGGTCCCCATTGACTTCCATGGTATGGAAAAAATACCATGGAAGTCAGTGGGGACCAGAAAGTATTTGGTTACCAACATTCTTTAAGATATCTTCTTTTGTATTCAATAAAAGAAAGAAATTCAGGTTTTTCAGGTTTCAGTCTATAAATAATACTTAAGACTTGAATAAAACTGTTTAATTTACATGTTTTACAGCTGCAGGATTAGGAACGTACTAAATTATATAGGTGTCAATTTACCAGGTTTAGAGCTAATAAATTGCATCGTATTCAATGAAAACTTCTTATTTTGATGCAGTGTGTTTTTCAGGTGTGCAGAATACATTTCCAGACATCTTCACCTTTGACTCGTGATGTACTAACAACCATCATTTGACGAGATTTTATTTTTCAGCTTTTGAATCTGATTGCTTATGTGATAAAGTGTCCATCAGATGCACAAGACAACCTCAGAGGAATCAGTAGGTCATCTGGGTATTGCTCAGTTACTACACACAGTCCAAGGTTTGGAATAATTATGATTTTTTTCATGTTTTTGAAGGAAGTCTCTTCTGTTCACCAGGGCTTTATTTATTTGGTCAAAAATACAGTAAAAAATAGTGAAATGTTTTAGCAATTTATTATAACTATTTTCTATGCGAGTATCAGTTAAAATGTAATTTATTTCTGTGATCAAAGCTGAATTTTCAGCATCATTACTCCAGTCTTCAGAGTCACATGATCCTTCAGAAATCATTCTAATATGCTGATTTACTGCTAAAGAAACATTTCTGATTTTTATCCATGTTGAAAACAGTTGTGCTGCTCAATATTTTTGTGGAAAACCGTGATGCACTTTATTTTTCAGGATTCACAGATGAATAGAAAGTTCAAAAGAGCAGCATTTATTTGAAATAGAAATGTTTTTGTAACATAAATGTCTATACTGTCACTTTTAATCGATTTAATGCATCCTTATAGAATGTATTAGTATTTTTGTCTCTTTTCTTAAAAAAAAAAAAAAAAAACTTTTTAATAAAAGTGTAACAGGGTTTCCACAAAAATACTGAGCAGCACAACTGTTTTCAACATTGATAATAATCAGAAATGTTTCTTGAGCAGCAAATCAGCATATTAGAATGATTTCTGAAGATCATGTGACACTGAAGACTGGAGTAATGATGCTGAAAATTCAGCTTTGATCACTGAAATAAATTACAGTTTAACAGATATTCACATAGAACATAGATGTTTTAAATTGTAATAATATTTCACAATTTTAACTGTATTTTGATCAAATAATGCAGCCTTTTTGAGCAGAAGAGACTTTGAAAAACATTAATCATTCCAAACATTTGTCTTGTAATGTACTGGACGTTTAAAGAATTATGCAAAAAAAAATAAATAAATAAAAATAAATAAATGTATGCGTCATTAAACTGTAAACAAAATATCTGTGCTTCTGACATGATGTCAGTGAACCTTTTTATACAACAAAAAAGCAGTATCGCACTCATAATCGTTCGTGTTTTGTTGTGTTGGTAACACAGCAGCACGCTTGTTCACGTGATTTTTGCTTAAAAAGTTTTCTTTAAAACCATCCAAGTGTTCGCTGATCTGATGACTATCAATTAAACGAGATTAATTTGCTTTAACATCCACACAGAACTACTCGCTGTTCTTGGATGTAAGAATTTATCATATCATATGCGAATTAAATAATTTTGCGGTTGAGCTCCGCGGTTTGTTTCACGCAGAGGCGAGGAAACGCGCGCTTCGGATCTTCATTGTTCCGCGGCGCATCAAAGCGCTTCAGATAAAAGCTTTAATTGCGAGTCAAAGAGCTCGAGCTCCTGCACTATAGATCACTGATAAAGAAAACAGTCAACATGCCGTTATCATCATTGTCCAGCTAAACTATCCTTTCAAAGGCTCTGTCTCTCATCCACAGACATTCAAATACAGTCCGATAACACCAAATCCCTGATTAACTGCAGACCTCTGGGCCAAAGCTGCCTCACATGCCATTATTTCGCATTTATCAGCAAAATTATTCAATCACAGTCTGTGTTTCATCATGAAACCTCAAATAAACATGCAGTTACACGAAGACTTTTGAACTCAGTCGTTATATTTCCCTCCAAAATGACTCTTTGGCATGAAATTTTTATTTTTAATGTATTTATTAAAAAAAAAAAAAAAAAAAGAAAAAGAAAAAAACAAACCATCATATGCATGTAAAAAAGTAAAAACTAACTATTTAAACTTATTGATTTCCAGATTCGTCTTTATTGGTCTGGTAAAATTATAAGCTTTACAACGTTATAGCATGAGTAACATTAAACATGCATAAGCTTATGTTCATTGGTGCATATGCATGATTAGTATTTTATATATATATATATATATATATATATATATATATATATATATATATATATATATATATATATATATATATATATATATATAAATAATAATCAATCCAAGTAAATTGGTGCACGGTTTTAGGTTGGTGCAGTGAGATGTTTTCACTGTCTCTAGTTGTTGTGTTGAGTCAGTGGATCAGGCTGAAGCTTGTCCGTGTGTGAATTTGCATTTGAACTGCTGGTCAATCAAAGTTAATTGTGTTGCTACTGTAATCCCTTTGATCGTGATGTTTGCTGACCGCGCCAAACGCTGCTGTGATGGACGGTGGCGCCAGAGACTCCACAGGCAGCAGCATGTGTTAATACACCACCGTTTGAACTACAGTCAAATCACCTAAGTGTGTGTGGAGACACTACAATACAGAAACACAGACTGCAGACTTATTTTTCTGATCGCTGGATTGATCGTTTTCCCACTGATGTCAAAGTAACAATCAGACTGAAAATACACAAAAAAAAGGCTGATATATAGGCAAAGTTAGTCAAATTTGGGAAAAGATTTGTTGAAAGGTGTTGTAGAAAAAAATATTGGCCATAGTTTTCGTTTTTATAAGGTTCTGACCATTTGACTTTTAATTATATTGTATCATATAATTATTTGTTTAAGAAAATACTGATATAAGAATAAATGAAAATGTACATACAAAAGTCTGAAGGTAAAATGTCAAATTTAAGTCAAGGTTTTATTAGTGGGATAAGGTTAAAAATGGTAAAATTGGTTAAAAATTAAAACATTTTAAAAGTTTTACTGCCCATTTACAGTTCGCTGTAAACTAATATTGTGAAGTATTATTACAATTTCAAATAACGGCTTTCTATGTGAATATCTTGTACGATGAAATTTATTTCAGTGATCAAATCTGAATTTTCAGCATCATTACTCCAGTCTTCAGAGTCACATGATCCTTCAGAAATCATTCTAATATGCTGATTTGCTGCTCAAGAAACATTTCTGATTATTACCAATGTTGAAAACAGTTGTGTTGCCCAATAGTTTCGTGGAAACCATGATATAAGCAATCAACTCATATTTCGCATAATACATAATGCAAAATGAGTCACACACAAGGATTTATTATCTGGAATATGTTGAGAATTGGTGTAAAATATTTAAAAAGTTTTATTAGCCATTTAAGGTGGTTGTTTTGAAGTTTCGTGGACTTTAAGCTTTAAATTCCCATTCTTAACTCTGCAGTTTTCGCCATAAATGCGCCACTCTGATCCAGTTGTTCTGACACTCCATCTGTGTTTGAAGAGGGTGCAGACAGCTGGATGAGCCAGAGGTTCTCACAGACAAGCTGGCGCCAGGCTTTCACACAATCACAGGATATGTAAAGACTTCAATAACGACCCATTAGGCCTAATGATTGAGAATCGATCAGGCGTTAACTCCTCCATGCATATGTTAATGTGATGCGGGACGGGCCTATATATATGCTTCTGGAGGCCTGGCAAACAGTCTTGGATTGTACTTGGATAGATTGACTTCCTCACACAGCAATCATGGTGAAGACGTTTTCTGTGGACTGGCTCGCCCAAAGCTTTCACGATTCGGCGCCTCAAGACGTTCTGGAGCCGGAGAAAAAGACGCACAGGCCGCATTTACCGTGTGTGGTTCAACCAAGACCTCCAACATCATACAACAAGGTTTATTTGCAGCCAAAACCAAAGGTCACCAAAGTTGAACAAAAACCAGAGACCATTAAAGAAAAGGAGATCCCAACTCCGGTTACGCCAAGAAATTGCTCATCTCCAAGCTGTAAGTATGCGCTTCAGTGCATTTGAATTGATTTCTATTAATGCGAAAGGCAAGAGCGTGTTTTAATGTCATGTTTTATATTCAGTTTCAGAAAACAGCGGATATTCATCAGGTTATGAAAGCGAAGCGGCCGCGTCTGAATGCGCGTCAGTCGAAGATGGAAACGAGACGGAAAAAGACGCAGCGACGCGCAGAATCAGAACCAAATTCACACCGGAACAAATCGACAAACTTGAGAAAATCTTCAACAGGCACAAATACCTGGACGCAGGAGAGAGAGTGAAAACAGCTTTGAAACTCAATCTGTCAGAAACTCAGGTGAGAAGCGCTCATTAAACTTTATTCTGTTCACTCCGTGACTTTATTTAGCGAATTATTTTCTCGAAATACATTGAGATTAAAAATCTTCCTTTTATACACTGAAAAGACTAGTAAATTTCACACAAAGTCAAGGAAATGCCAAAAAAACACTTGAATTGATCCTATTTGAAAAGATTGGAAAAGTAACATTTTGAAAAATAGCTCATTAAACTGTATTCTATTCACTCGGTGGCATTATTTACATTTAGCGAATTATTTTCTGGAAATACATTATTGAGATTAAAAATCTTCCTTTTATACACTAAAAAGACTAGTAAATTTCACAAAAAGGCAAGGAATTGCCAAATAACACTTGAATGAATTAGTGTTTTATTGTAACACATGCTCCAACAATCCTATTTGAAAAGATTCGAAAAGTAACATTTTGAAAAACAGAACGAATTTTAAATGTATCTTTTTGTTCTTCAGGTCAGAACTTGGTTCCAGAACCGCAGGATGAAGCTGAAGCGGGAAGTTCAGGAGATGCGCGCGGACTATCTGCTGCCTCAGATGGTTGTTCCGCACGTGCTTCCGGTTCAGTACCACTGCTACGACAGACAGCGACTTCCGTTTCCGCCTCACAGCGCGCTGATGCATCAGATGATGCCGCATCAGCCGCTTGTTCCTCCTCTTCATCCCCTCATGATGCAGAGGCAGCATTACTACTGAAGACAGACACATACAGAGTCCTTCCTTTATAAAACACTTAAATCACAATTCTGTGTGCAATATCTGTACAGTTATGCTTTTTGTATAAAAATATTTTTTAATTAAAAAGAAGTTTATTTATTATCAGAAATAAAGTATGTTTTATGCTTAAGTTTGCTTTACTGGTGATTTGTCCCTTTACAATCTAAAGTTCCCATTTGATAAGATTGGTTTCAGAAGTGAATTGATCTGGGATATTTGTTGTTCAAATGGTTTAATCTCAATCAGCTTCCTTTGAAGATGAGAGATACTGTGACACGCACTCAACTGAATGACTTTATTTAGACTTTATTCAAGAATTCAGTGTTCTTTTCACATACTTTAAGTTAAAGTAATTGATCATCTGCAGCCAAACGGCATCAATGCAATGACATTTTGTGATCTAACAATTATGTATCTGTGTAATATTTATCTAAGGTCAGCAAAGAATTTTAAATAAGCAAGTCAGTCAGTCAGTAAACAATAAATAAATATTTAATGAAAACCCTATAATACAACATCAAGATAATTATTTATTTACTTATTTCATCACGTACTACATTGAGTTCTCAATGTATTAATATTTTTTTAGACCCACAATATAAATATTGTTTCTTCTTTTTACAACTCTATTTAAAACGCAGTTCAGGTTTGAAAACAAGTGAAAAGCAAAAGCTGTTGATATTTTTAATGGATTTTTTTCTGCATGAAAAAGCATAGCATAAATAAACTCTTAAAAAACTAAAATTGCATCTAACTTCAAATTGCATCTAAACATGAATTATGTTAGATCTGTCTTCCTTGTTTGAAAACCCGCACAGAAACCTATCAAAACTTGATCCAAAAAAATCCAAAGATATGCTTCATTTTTAAATAGATTAATCCTTGAAGATTTTAGAGCAACGTTTTTGCCATTTGTGCACACTTGGAGAAGGAGGTTGGCATATAGACCTGCAATAAAACGAGTGAGATGTAGTCTATTTAAATCAAATGTAGGCGCCAAAGAAACCCTAAACAAACCGGACAGGCCATTGATCCGCGGTCTCACACTGCGCTTTCATATGCGCGACCCGCGCACTTCAAACGACTCCTAACGAGCAGATCATGGACAACAATTAGTCCGAATTAAGTCGCCCATTGATGAGTTTACACTCTCCACATAATCCCAACAGACTGGCTCCAGAATGTCTGGGTGTGTGTGTGTGTGTGTGTGTGTGTGTGTGTTGTCTTATGAGATGTGACAGAGTATTGATCACCCTCTAATATCAACCCCGCGATAACATTAATAACTAGCACTGGTTACTGAAGGCCAATCGAGATTAATAACTCATAGTCATTTTGCAAAATCAGTCATGCTGGTTTTATAGAGGTGGTGATTTCATCATTAAAGTAAATTTAAAAAATAATAATAAATACATTTATTTGTATCTTGATGTTGCATTATAGCTTCTTCAGATGAGTATGTTGTTTTCTGGATTCGTCAAATCATCAGTAAATAAATAAGGAAATAATTTATGCATTTATTTATTTATTTGAACACGTAATGCAACATTGTATGATACTATTTATTTATTTACGTATATATGTTCTTCAGATGAGTATTTTGGTTTCTGGATTCATCAAATCAACGTAAGTAAATAATAAATAAATGTACTTAGAGTTTGATATTACATTCTAGGTGCTTTAGATTAGTATTTTGTTTCTCGATTTTTTAAATCATCATTTATTTATTTATTTTTTTTGCTGAATTCTAGATTTTTCAGATGAGTATTTTGTAGAGTATCTGAATTATTATTATTTTTTCCCTAAGAACTAAAAGATTTTGTGGAACTTACAAAATGCTTCAACATAAGACTATATGTTTTTAATAAAACTGAAGGTGTGCATGGAATTTACCTCATTGGTTTTAAATTTCATTTGATCTAATATCTAATTTTTATCTTCAACTCATCACATTCATTCAGTATTTCTCCATCTATATTCTTAAAACTCATGCAACTATCCCCACAGGTACATTTCTAATTCAGCATCTCACGCGACTCGCGGGAGTTTGTGAGGCGCCAGAGACGCATTTCAATGATTGCCATCAGACATCAAACGCTTTTCCTTCAATGACAGGAGACAAAGCAGGAGAAACTCCCTCTGGCTGTTACGCAAACCCATAACCTGAAGATGCGTTTAATGCAATAAACAACAAGCGTGCTGTTAGAACTGACACATTGTAAAAACTCGCGCATAATAGGGATCAAGAGTTAATCCGACTGTAAGTAAAACAGTGATCCTCTCTCTTTCATCTTCACATTATCGGCCGATAAATGATGGCTTGTCTTGAGTGAATGATGCTGCTCTCCTTCAAATGATTGTATCAATGCGTTGATGACTCTTCTCAGGTACTTGAGGTGAACACACGAGGTGCTCAGACTCTCTGGCGCCTGGATATCACAGATACACCAAACGTGTGAACAAGCCCATTACCACATCTATTAACTTCAATTACAGCGTTATTATTCCGCAGAAAGTCGCTTTACTCATGCAAATGAGCGGAGAAGCTCCTATAAAGTCGAGACACTGAGCTACAGCTGAAGCAAATTATTAGGAAACACCATGTTCAAGAAGTTCTCTGTCGAGTGGATGTCCCAGAGCTTCCATGCTCAAGATTTGGACAAAGAGAAATGCATCAACTTCATTCCAACAGTTCCTGATTGCTTGAGTGATGCTCCTCAAGCATCTTCAGAAATGCTTGGAGAAGGAGAAACCAAGGCCCAGTTTTCTCCTATAAGTAAGTGCAACACGTGCTCACGCTATTGACGCTTGCTCCTTTGGCGTCGCTCTTTAGTAAAATAACAGAATAAGTGCTGGCAGCTCATTACACACAACATATTATCCATTAATTTTACGGACATTTCTGTTAACTCTAAAACACAATGCAAAGAAGTGTAAAATTCAAAATACTGGTAAAGCACCAGTAAAAAATAAATACGGAAAAATTCCTTCAAATTACAGTATACTTTTTTATTTTTATAGATTTTGTTTTTTAGAGTGTACCCCTTTAGCGTCACTTTTCGACCTGCAGGGTCCTCCATTGCTTTCAGTTGTTTGCCTCAATTTAATGGTTTGCATGCATTTGTAAAAATAAAAATAATTATATAAATTTATGCTTAAAAGTTTAAGAGACTCCCGTACTTTAGTATGACGCACACAAGAGCCAAGCTGACATAAAGTTTCTTCTGAGTGCAATTTTTGAATTTGTGCACAGACTGAACACAGTTTCTGAGCTTTACGGCGATTTCTCTCACAAATCAATCGTTTTGCCTCGGAAGACTTGGAATATTAATATTTTTTTTTTTAATAAATTATGACCAGAGGCGGACAGTAGTGAAGTATTTTTACTCTGCTTTAAAAGTACTTTTCAAATGTCTGTACTTTATCAGAGTGTTTTTCTTTAGAAAACATTACTTCACAACATTCCAAAAAATACTGTTGTACTTTTTACTGCACTACGTTTCATATTAAATATCATTTAATACTTAATTACATTAGAAATCTAGTACTTTCTTTCTTTATACTCAAAGTAATTCAAAGATTTACTTAAGTACAAGAAAGTACTACATTTTTAATGTTATGTTGTAAAAAAAAAACAACAACAACAAAAACTTTTATTTATGAAATGTAGTGCAGTAAAAAGTACAATATTATGTTTTGGAATGTAGTGAAGTAAAGTTTTCCAAAGAAAAACACTCTAATAAAGTACAGATACTTTTTAAATGTACTTGAGTAAATTGAGTAAATACTTCATTACTGTCCACCTCTGATTATGACTAGTTGTGTCTGTCTGTTGTATCCTGTGTTTTATTGACAAATGATAAATGTGTAAATAGTGTAATGTAAATAAAATTGTTGTGATTGTTTACATTGAAAAATCACACCCTAACACCTTTTTCCCCTGTATTTTGTGTTTTTGTTGATATGTTGTATTGTCTTTTTATTGTTTGTAAAATGCATATTGAAATCACACTGAAACAGAATTACCCCAAGGGGACAAAATAAAACACTACCACTACTATATGCAATAATGGCAACATTGTTACCCAATATATAATTTAATCATGACGATAAAAATTCTCAATGCCTTTCGCGTCGGCATATAGTGGTATTAACTGTTATTTTGGATTAGTAATGGATCTAACAGGTTGTTTCTCTCATAGACAGCTGTGGCTACAGCTCTGCCTCAGACAGCGATGAGAGTGAAGGGGAATCTGGGCCGCAGCGGCGCGTCAGAACCAGGTTCAGCTCGGATCAGGTCTGGCGTCTGGAGAAAACCTTCAGCAAACACAAGTACCTCAGTGCGACTCAAAGACGGAAGATAGCAGAGAAGCTGCAGCTGTCTCAGACACAGGTGTGTGTGTGTGTGTGTGTGTGTGTGTGTGAGTGATGGAATTTCTAGATGTGACAGCAGATATTCAGTTTTATGAACTTATGTTAATAATGAGTAAAAGAGTAATTTGCATTTGTCATACTTCGGGGTTATTTATGTGAACTGCAGGATATCATTTTTTATATAAATAAATATATAATTTAATTATTTATGCAGAACATATAATGTAATAATGCACTATACAATTTATTTATTTATTTATTTAGAACCTATAATGCAACATAAATAATTCATTAAATGCTTTATAATTTAAATGAATATTTATTTATTCATTTATTTATTTAGCCTATTTATGTTGCATTGTAGGTTCTTCAGATTAATGTTTTTGTTTCTGGGTTCATTAAATATTCAGTAAATAAATAAATAAATAAATGATAAAATTTTTTATGCAGAACATATAATACAATAATGCACTATATGATACTATTTATTTATTTATTTATTTATTTATTTATTTTGAACCTATAATGCAACATAAATAATTCATTAAATACTTTATAAGTTAAATTAATACTTTATTTATTTATTTATTTATTTAGCCTATTTATGTTGCATTGTAGGTTCTTCAGATTAGTGTTTTTGTTTCTGGGTTCATTAAATATTCAGTAAATAAATAAATAAATGATTTCATTTTTTATGCAGAACATATAATATAATAATGCACTATTTGATACTATTTATTTATTTATTTATTTATTTATTTATTTATTTATTTATTTAGAACCTATAATGCAACATAAATAACTTATTAAATACATTATCATTTAAATGAATATTTTATTTATTTATTTATTTAGCCTATTTATGTTGCATTGTAGGTTCTTCAGATTAGTATCTTTGTTTCTGAGTTAGTTAATATTCAAGAAATAAATAAATAATTAAATAAACAAATTATTTATTTTTTTATGCAGAACATATAATGCACTATACAATAATTCACTATATAATACAGTTTATTTATTTATTTATTGTGAACTTATATGCAACATAAATAAATAATTCATTAAATACTTTATAATTTAAATGAACACTTTATTTATTTAGCCTATTTATGTTGCATTATACGTTCTTCAGATTAGTATTTTTATTTCTGGATTCATTAAATGTTCAATAAATAAATAAATAAATAAATAAATAAATAAATAAATAAATAAAGACAAGTTTTGAGAATTACAAGTCACTAAAAGCAGGAAAATAATCGCAAACAAATAAACATGTTTATTTTTGTTCATTTTATTATTACTTATTTATTTTTATGTATGTATGTATGTATTTATTAATTTATTAATTATTATTGTTATTATTTTTAATTCTTTTTTTTTTTTTTTTTGGTTGCGATCTGTATGTGGAACTTTGCTAGCAACTGAATCAGATTCATTACTTAAATTGTTCTTAACACATCAGTATTTTAGCGTTCAACGTTTACATTGTGAATGTAATGAAACATAAATTTGAAAGTAGATATTTATGTTAATTTTATTTATTTATTTATTTTTAAAGGTGAAAACGTGGTTCCAGAACAGACGCATGAAGCGGAAGCGGAAGCGGAAGCGGGAAGTTCAGGACATGAGCGCTGCTGAGTTTTTTTGCCCTTCCTCTGGTGACGTCATTTCAGCACCACGCCGCGAGCGGACAGCGCCTCTATTTCCCGCCACAGAGCCAGCAGCAGATTCCCGCGCGACAACTCCCGCCAAACATGCTGTTCCCGCGCTGCTACTTTTAAACCTCTTCTCCTTTTTTTACCTTTTATAATGATCGGATATTTGTATCTAGATGTAATATAAAAATGTATAAAAAATAAACCCTTGAAATAGATTTTAATAAGTAAAATATTAAAGCAAGCACTGTATGTAGTTCTATTAACAAATTGTATATGTATGTACATAAATGAATATTGTCTTCATGCATAAAATAAAATAAAAAAAAATGCTTTGAATCAAGCCTCTTAGCTTTTTATTTATCAGTCGTGTGTATACCATAATTTTGTGATTTAATCCTGTAATATATGCACACATATATAAGGTAACACAAACTTTTATTTTGGATGTGATTAATTGATTTGAAAGCTCTAATATATATATAAACATTACATTATATATAATACATTACACTTAATTTTTATATTACTTAATTGTATTTATATAATTAAATATATTTTCTGATGATGCCGAAAATTCAGCTTTGATCACAGAAATAAATTACATTTTGACATATATTCAAATAGAAAACAGTTATTTTAAATAGTAAAAACATTTGAATTTTTTTTTTTTTTACAAAATTTTTTTTAAATGTAACAGTAACAGATCTGTTGATATACTTACAGTTTGCCTGCTGGAACTCTTTCTTTAAAAGTGTTTTTTCAAATATATTAGTCAAATATTGAAACTGATGAAGTTCATAACCCAGAGTCTCAGTCATAGTCATAGTTTCTGTAGGTGTGTGTGTGTGTGTGTGTGTGTGAGTGTGTATGTGTGTGTGTGTGTGTGTCTCCACAGGGAGGCAGTGCTCTCCTACTGTATGAATATGAACATCAGCTTTATTTCTGTGTGGCTTAAACTAAACAATGCGTGTGAATGGGATGATTATCAGCTCAGTCTATATGAGGACCTGAACAGATCTAGTGCTCATCTGGATGATAGTTTGATTATTTAGTGGCTGTTGTGATGAATGAGCAAGTGTTGATGGTGCTGTTACACTGTCATGCCAAACATGCACTCTACATACATGCCATTGTGCAGGTTCAGAAACCGTGCACTGTACGTAAAAAACAACCTTACAAATGGGTGATATTGTGTTTAGCAATTTATCAAAATCCACAATAATGAATTTGTATTTTAACAATCTTACACCATCTTGAACCTTAATTTTTAAGAGTGTAATAGATAATATTAAAGTCATGAGCATAAATTCAGTCCAGACTTTTTACTTAAAATCCAACTAAACTATTAACTGTCTCTTTTTAATAGTGTGTTTCAAAAATTCTTTATTGTGCCAAAGCATTATATTATATTATATAAATAGTATATTTAAAGTAGGGCTGTCAGTTAAACACGTTAACTTAATTAGTTATAAAAAAATAACGTGATTAAACTATTTTAACGCAGTTAACGCACTGGCCCCATGTCACAGATATGCAGGCGAGGAGACACAGAGGTAAGTGAAGTGAAACACAGGATGGTTTATTGACAGGTTGGATGCTGATCGTGAGGAGAGAATGGCAGGTGAGTATCTTGGTGACAGGAACAGTTCAAATGGGTCTCAGCTGATAACTGATGAGAGTGTTTCTTGGCAGGATCGGAGGAGAGCGGGAACCAGGAACCAACGGGGAACTTCGAGGGAGTATCGCAGGAGATCTGGAAGGTAAGTAACACAGGTAAGTGCACAGAGGGTCTGGGAACTGTTCGGGGATGTGAATGGTAGACCGGACGAGGAGAGTCTGAACGGGGTGTGTATTTAAAGAAGAGGTGATAAGTGGCTGCAGGTGCGGGTGATCAGCAATCCAGGTGATGATGATCTTGGGTGTGCTGGGGCTGATGATTGGTGACTAAGACTCTGACACCCGCCCCCAGACCTGTACCTCATCTTGCATTTCATACAGTTGACTGCTGACAAATATGATGCAGGGCAGCAACTCAATAAATGCAATTATGCCCTAAAATTCAAGATATTGGTATTATTTTTATAAAATAAAACAAAATGAAAAAAAAAAATAATAATAATAACAAACAACAAAATAAACCAAAGGACCTATATTTTTTAAATAATATTAAACTCGTGATCAACATTAATGTGCGTTTTATTTTTAGAATTTAAAAAAAATAATAATAATAACAAACAACAAAATAAACCAAAGGACCTATATTTTTTAAATAATATTAAACTCGTGATCAACATTAATGTGCATTTTATTTTTAGAATTTTTTTTTTGTACAATGATATGGTTAAAGGTTCTTCATGGAAGCACTGATGCCAAAAAAAAAAAAACAACATTTATTTATTTATTTGTTTGTTTATTTATTTATTTATTTATTCATTTATGTAGAGTGTAGTAAATAATAGTAAACTCATGAGCAACTAACTTTTGACTGTTATGTTATGTTACGTTATGTTATGTGTTATGTTATGTTATGTTATGTTATATGTTATGTTATGTTATGTTATGTTATGTTATGTTATGTTATGTGTTATGTTATGTTATATGTTGTTATGTTATGCTATGTTATATGTTATGTTATGTTATGCTATTTATAAATTATAAATAAATGACATAATTTTGACCATGTTGACCACTATATGAGGTAGTTATTTTGTTTTGAAAATCAAAAACAACCTTACAAATGGATGCTATATCACTGAAAATACAGCCAGAAGGATTTTCTGCACACAAATGCTGCTGCACAAACAGATATGACTTTACTTTATCTGACACACAAAGTCCAGAGCTTCAGAATAACAGATTGTGGTTGTGTTTTCTGGTCAGGTGGCTGTGGTTCTGATGGTCTGACGTTTGCTCTGACGTCTGTAACGAGCGTCTGTAACGAGCGTCTGTGAGTGGGCTCTTGCTGTCTTTGGTTTGATGTAATGATTTCCTCGCCCCGTTCCCATGATACCTGTGTGAGCTCTCCATTTATCATCTCTTTACTCTGTTAGACAGACGGATTTTCTAGATGACTGCATGGAAAGCTCCAGAGTACTTTAGACAGATTTATTTAGACAATTTAGACAGAAAGAGAGAGCCTGAATAACATAAACATCTGAAGCTCATTTCTGTTTGTAGAGATTTAGCAGGATCCAAAAATATGGGAAAAACATTTAATGGTGTATAGACTTATTTTATTTTATTTTTGTGTAAATTATAAACATAAGCTTTTAATTGTTTACATTTTTGTTTGAATTTGTATTTTAACAATCTTATACTATCTTGACCAATATAAAAACGATATAAATAAATCATAAACATGTAAACAATGTATAAGCATTTAAACAACATATAAACTAAGAACCTTAATTTTTAAAAGTGTAATAATGTTAAAGTCGTGAGCATAAGTTGTGTTTCAAAAATTCTTTATAGTGCCAAAACATTATAATATAATATAATATAATATAATATAATATAATATAATATAATATAATATAATATAATATAATATAATATAATATAATATAATATAATATAATATAATATAATGTTTTATAGTATAATGTGTGTTTAAAGTACAAACTAAACCACTGTTACGTGGTGCATCATTTTTTTAAATAAGTTTTTAAAGTATGTTGTATGTGTTTATGATTTTATCATATTCCTTTAGTTTTGCAGTGTTTTTTATGCATGATTCTTAGTTAATTAATATAAAATCTGAGAGCAAAAAAAGTATCTTTTTATTTAGACTTTATGTCAAAAGAAGACTGTAATCATGCAAACCAAACCACTTTATTCAATTAAATTATGGTGTAAACATTTAACAATGTCTATATCTTTTAATTAATAGTGTGGTAAAAAGGCTTTATTTTTTATTTTATTTTATTTTATTTTTATTTTATTTTATTTTATTTTATTTTAAATCATAAACATGATTATGTTAGCTTTTAATTATTGATTTTTATTTGAATTTGCATTTTTACCATCTCATTGCTATAACATGTTGACCAATATATGAGATTCTTTTTAATAGTATAATAAAAAAAATAAGCTTTATATTGCCGAAACATTGCAAATTTAATATGTATTAGAAATGCATTTATATATTATCACATAAAACCACTCTTATGTGGTGCATACAATTTTTAACGTTATACGAGTTTATTATGATTTCATGTAATGAATTTTTAAAAAATCTGAGAGCAGGATCTTTTTTATTTAGACATTATGTCAAAAGAAAACTGTAATCATGCAAACCAAACAAGTCAGGCACAGAAAATGAAGGCCAAACACACTCAAGGATCCTTCCAACCCACTTTATTCAATTAAACACACCAGTGGAACTCACATTGACTTTTATTTTGCATCTAAAACTGAAGATTAAACGCATTTTCCGAGGATGTCAGCATCATTAATTTTAATGATCCCGCGGTGCGCTGAACGCCGATGGCAGGTGGAAAACCTCTGCCGCCCCATTTTCCCATGCCCTATGCCTCTTTAAAGCTACATCTCAAAGAGGTATATGCATAGGAAAAAGGAACAGCGAGTTAAATCAGCCGGACCGGAGACCTCAGACAAGAGAGACAGTGAGAAACACATTAGTAAAAAATAATTACAATGCTCAACATACAGTGCAACCTTAAAAATTAAACTCAATGCCATTAAACAACAATTTCTGCTTCCAAAAAGAACTTTTCAATGATCAATTCTTAAAGCAACAATTTTTCTTAGTGTGCAAAACGTTAAAAAAAAAAAAAAAAAAAAAACCTAAAGAACCTTTTCCCACTTAAATTACAATTTTACTTAATTTTAATTTTTATTTTATTAGAGAGTTTTAAATAATAGTAAACTCATGAACAACAAACTTTAGTCTATTTTATTTTGTTTTATTTTATTTTATTTTAAATGACCTTTATTTTTTAGTGTTGTAAATAATTAATCTCATCAGCAACAAATGTCTGACTAATGATAATTATATTAATAATAATATTTTATTTATTTTTACTATAATAGTAAACTCATGAACAACAAACATTACACTATTTTATTTTAGATTTTTTATTTTAAATAACCTTTATTTTTTAGAGTGTACTAAATAATTGAATAATAAACTAGCAACAAACTTTTGACGAAG
>CM077243.1:1794234-1841734 GCA_039654775.1 Spinibarbus caldwelli
TTGATCAATTTAATGCTTCCCTGCTGAATAAAGGTATTATTCTCTCTCTCTCTCTCTCTCTCTCTCTCTCTCTCTCTCTCTCTCTCTCTCTCTCTCTCTCTCTCTCTTCTCTCTCTCTCTCTCTCTAACCTCAGTTTTTGAGCTCTGGGCAGTTTTTTATTCCCCGTCAGTGTTTTGCCAGATTTCACAACAGAAGTACAGATATGCCGAGCGCAGCAGGAATGTCTGTTTTTCTGCGGCTTTGCAATAAATACTGCTGTCTGAAGTCAACATCCACAAGCAGCAAAGCATTTCACACTCATCCATCATTAAACTCTTTAAACTGTGTCCAGAAAGATCACTTTCACTTTTATCCCGCTTTACATCTGTTTTTAGTCACCCAGAGGAAAATGCTGCTCAGATGCTTCCCTTCCATAGTTCAGAAGAGTGGACAAAATATAGATACAGATATTAAAATATATTTATACATTAAATTAATTGTAATGTAATTACATTTATATTCTCCAAAATATATTTTAAGATTCAGATTTTTTTATTTTTTTTTTTAGGTTTTTGAAATTTATATTTTCTTGCACCTTGTAGTATATATACATACAATATGTTATATATACAAATTTATAATAAAATATATTTTTGAGCATTTTAAATTAATTTGAGTTGTAAATGTATGTATATTGTACAAAAAATTTTTTTAAGACTTTTAAGAAAAAAATGTATTTTATGATTGGAAATTTGAATTTTCTTGCTCCTTGAAGTACATTTATAATACAGTTTAACATTTGAAGGGTTCAGTGCAATTTCTTAAACAATACTGTTTATTTAGCATATATTATACATGTATTTTGGACAGGAAAAAAAATGTAAATATATAAATACATTTATATTCTCCAAAATACATTTTAAAATTCACCCAATATACATTTTAAGTTTTTTTTTGTTTTTTTTTGCTATTTTCTTGCACCTTGAATTTTATAATGTATTTCAATGTATTTTTGGGGGGCAATTTTAAATAAATTTTCATGTAAGTATATTTGTATTTTCCAAAAATATATTTTAAAATTAGCCAAAAATAAATTTTAAGATTTTCTTTTATTATTATCTTGACACTTGAAGTAAATTTTATAATAATAATTTAGCATTTGAAAGGTAGAATATTTTTTTTTTATGTGAAATGCATACTTTCTTAAGCCTTAATGTTTATTTATCACATATTACAGATTCTTCTTTTTTCTTTTTTTTAATAGTTGTCATGCAACTAAAAAATAATGTGGAGCTCATCTCTGATCATTTGATGAGAAATAGTTCATATTGAGACTTTTGATGAACATGGCATCATTTTGAGACAATAGCTTTGCTAGTTTTCTCTTAAATCACTCCAAACTCTTTCTTCTCACAAAATGCAATGATTCTCAGGAAATCGCCATTTACCATTCATGTACATTCATTGAGGTTGTGTTGTGATAAAGTCCGTGTGTTTGTGATTATAGAGACAGGACTGGCCTGTGTTTAGTCTGACTGTGATTATCTCAGTGGCTCAAGGCCGCGTTCCTTCAGCTGCAGAAAACATGTTTTTGCAGCCTCAGTCATTGTGAGATGTTTGTTCAGTGAAATGTGCTTGATTGGAGGTTGTCATCAGGACAAGCTTTGAAAGACTGATCAGCGCTGAGCATCAAACATTCATCAGGCTTCATTAATATCACGCTTCACCTTTGCTCATTCATGTGCTGAGGATCAGAGCTGACAATAACACATAAACAGAAAAAACAAAAGACCGTCTTCATTAGCAGCATTAGTTTCTCAAGCAGAAATGTTACTAAAGTCACATTCACTCATTATTGTAACATTCTGAATCGCACATGTTACTATGTAACACTGTTCGGAATGCACAGATGATACTTTTGTATCACACAGCTGAAACATCAGAATTACTTCTTCCCAAAAATGAAGTTAGAGATTTCATCAGTGTGTTGTATTTATATTGAGTATGGATACTCTATGTATAACAAGAGAGACCAGGGCTAGTTGTCACACTTATTTCATTTTTTTTAACTCCAATTATTATTTCTGTGTTGACATAAAATTTTAACATACAAAACTGCTAATATTTCCATCATTACTTTACAGGAAAATAGGATGCAGTTCATTGAAGACATGTTGAACACCACAAAGGGGCATGCTGGCTATATGGGGTAAGTTGTCATAATATCTATAAGCAATATTTTTGTTTTGCTATGGCCAAAAAAAAAAAAAAAAAGGTGAAGTACAAAATAGAAATAAAAAGAAGTAGAAGTAGAATATATGCTAAATAAACAGCGCTCAAGAATAGAATAGAATAGAATAGAATAGAATATTTTTAGGTAAATTACATTTAACTCTACAAATGCTGGAATATAAAATGTACTTCAAGGGACAAGCAAATAAAACTTTTTCAGTCATAAAAAAAAAACCACACAAATGGGTAACAAATTAATTATTTTATAAAATAAAATAAATTATTTAAAAAAAATCTGTCCAAAATATATAATACACAGTTTTAAAAAATTATATTTTTCACATTGAATAATAAATTACATTTAACCCTTCCAATGCCGAATTGTAGTCTTAAAATACATTTTAGGTGAATCTTAAAATATATTTTGAACAATGTAAATATATTAACACTGAAAATATATATTTAATTTTTGGGTATTTTTAAATATAAGGAAATATAAATGCACTTATTGAAAAATATATTTGTATTAAAATATTTTAACATCTGTATCCAAAATATATTTCTCTCTTCTGAGCTATGAATGAAACCTGCTATTATGGGCTATTCTATTTATGGGAAAAGTTACATTTGTATGTAAATGGTAACAAAAACATGTTTTAGCCAACATAAATTGAAATGAATAAATTGTATAAAATAAAACATTTTAAATGTGACAATTTGCCCCGACCTGACATTGGTTAAAATACTTTTGTCCTGAGAACAGTTTAATTATATAGTTTACATACCTTTATTACATAGTAAACTTATTCTATGTATGTATGTATGTATGTATATATATATATATATATATATATATATATAGAATATATATTCTTAGAGACAGAATTCTCAAATAAATAAATAAACAAAGACATTTGAAACATATAAAGGCAGTTCTATTTGTTTTATAACTGGACTTTTAACTGTATGTTTTTAAATATAGACCTGACAACTAGCCCCGGCCTGCTGTATATACTGAACAGTGTTGGAGTTTTCATTCAGCCATTCGGCTCTCTATCTCCTCTTCCTCAGACTGCAGAGTTTCACACTCGTATCCGGATGTGTTTGGAGCTTCAGGAGATGAAGAGTCCCAGGACTCGCCTTAAAAACAGCCAATCAGCAGCAGCCGTGGGCGGCTGACAGAACGGGGCCACAGCTGTGTGTGTGTGTGTGTGTGTGAGAGAGAGAGAGAGAGAGAGAGAGAGAGTCAGTCATCAGGTAGGGTAAAATATTTCATGACATTCACCCAAAATCACAAGAAAGTATGTTGGAATTATATTTTTCTTGAAGAAAAATAATCTTATTTTTAGGACAACTTAGATATATTTATTTTTTCATTGAGAGATTTTCATGAGAAACATTGCACATCCCAGTAAAAAACAAAGAACTATATTTAATTATATAAATGAAAAATATAAATGTATATAAAAGTAATAATATATTTACATATTTGTAGTATAATTTTTAAAGGTTTGAAAAAAAATCATATTATATATTTGAAAATATAAAAAAAAATTATTTTAATATTTGCATGTTAAATTTAAAGATGTTTAATGTTAAAAACATAAAAATGAAATTATCACATTTATTTTATTTATTTATTATTGTATGATATGTATGATATATGTTTGATTGAGACATTTTCATGACAGACATTGCACATTCCAGAAAAAAAACTATATATATATGGTAGTCAGCATTTGAAGTGGATCAAAAAAGTTCATCAAAGTTGTCCTAAGACTAGAACGGGTATTGTTTTGGTTTTAGGACAGCTTCACTTCAACACTTCAAATGCTGACACACACACACACACACACTCAAATAATAGGACTAATTTTTCCTTAAGAAAAAATATAATTTTAACTTTTTACATGCATGCATACCTTTTTTCTTTTTTTTTTTTTACACATTGAGTCTTGAAATATGAAGAAAAGTGACGTCAGTGCAGAGAAATGATGCAGAAACCTGATCTGATGAATCACTTTCACAAGCATCACTTAAACGCTCCTGTATTTTCTCTGCAGCTGCATGATCGTGTTCTTGATTTCATTTCTACACCAGCGTCTAGACAATAATCACAAGTTCCCTTAAACATCTCTGAGCTGACAAACTCTCGCTCTCGCAGTAATTCAGGGTTTGATGTCATCATGAGCTGCTTTCACACAAACTAAAAGGAGAGCCACCAGTATATCTCTACGGGTGCATCTCATACAAACCTGCCAAGATCAAGTCAAAATTCAACCAAAATCAAAAGAAAAAAAAATGCATGTAGAAAATATTTAGGATCATTACGGCATATAATAGTGAAATCATTACATCATACATTTTGAGGGCTCTTTTGGGCCTAAAAATGCTTTATTTCTCAAATTTCTCTAAGAATAAAAAAAACATTTCTAGCCAAAATATATTGGTCGTAACTCAAAATGAATAGAGGCAGAAAATATATTTCTTTCTGGACAAAATATAGTTTAAATGTATTCTAAATATATATTGTAAATAGTGACACTCAATGAAAATACAGGTGCATCTCAGTAAATTAGAATGTCGTGGAAAAGTTCATTTATTTCAGTAATTCATCTCAAATTGTGAAACTCGTGTATTAAATAAATTCAATGCACACAGACCGAAGTAGTTTAAGTCTTTGGTTCTTTTAATTGTGGTGATTTTGGCTCACATTTAACAAAAACCCACCAATTCACTATCTCAACAAATTAGAATGCTTCATAAGACCAATAAAAAAAAAAACATTTTTAGTGAATTGTTGGCCTTCTGGAAAGTATGTTCATTTACTGTATATGTACTCAATACTTGGTAGGGGCTCATTTTGCTTTAATTACTGCCTCAGTTCGGCGTGGCATGGAGGTGATCAGTGTGTGGCACTGCTGAGGTGGTATGGAAGCCCAGGTTTCTTTGACAGTGGCCTTCAGCTCATCTGCATTTTTTGGTCTCTTGTTTCTCATTTTCCTCTTGACAATATCCCATAGATTCTCTATGGGGTTCAGGTCTGGTGAGTTTGCTGGCCAGTCAAGCACACCAACACCATGGTCATTTAACCAACTTTTGGTGCTTTTGGCAGTGTGGGCAGGTGCCAAATCCTGCTGGAAAATCAAATCAGCATCTTTAAAAAGCTGGTCAGCAGAAGGAAGCATGAAGTGCTCCAAAATTTCTTGTTAAACGGGTGCAGTGACTTTGGTTTTCAAAAAACACAATGGACCAACACCAGCAGATGACATTGCACCCCAAATCATCACAGACTGTGGAAACTTAACACTGGACTTCAAGCAACTTGGGCTATGAGCTTCTCCACCCTTCCTCCAGACTCTAGGACCTTGGTTTCCAAATGAAATACAAAACTTGCTCTCATCTGAAAAGAGGACTTTGGACCACTGGGCAACAGTCCAGTTCTTCTTCTCCTTAGCCCAGGTAAGACGCCTCTGATGTTGTCTGTGGTTCAGGAGTGGCTTAACAAGAGGAATACGACAACTGTAGCCAAATTCCTTGACACGTCTGTGTGTGGTGGCTCTTGATGCCTTGACCCCAGCCTCAGTCCATTCCTTGTGAAGTTCACCCAAATTCTCGAATCGATTTTGCTTGACAATCCTCATAAGGCTGCGGTTCTCTCGGTTGGTTGAGCATCTTTTTCTTCCACACTTTTTCCTTCCACTCAACTTTCTGTTAACATGCTTGGATACAGCACTCTGTGAACAGCCAGCTTCTTTGGCAATGAATGTTTGTGGCTTACCCTCCTTGTGAAGGGTGTCAATGATTGTCTTCTGGACAACTGTCAGATCAGCAGTCTTCCCCATGATTGTGTAGCCTAGTGAACCAAACTGAGAGACCATTTTGAAGGTTCAGGAAACCTTTGCAGGTGTTTTGAGTTGATTAGCTGATTGGCATGTCACCATATTCTAATTTGTTGAGATAGTGAATTGGTGGGTTTTTGTTAAATGTGAGCCAAAATCATCACAATTAAAAGAACCAAAGACTTAAACTACTTCAGTCTGTGTGCATTGAATTCATTTAATACATGAGTTTCACAATTTGAGTTGAATTACTGAAATAAATGAACTTTTCCACGACATTCTAATTTATTGAGATGCACCTGTACATGTTATAATATTTTAAAAATATATTTAGTTTCAACCTTCTTATATCAAAATGTATTTAAAAATTTATTTCTGGGGCAATTTTATTTTCTTCCTGGACAAAATATATTTTAAATGTATTCTAAATATATTTAATCTGTGAAGCTCAATGTAAACATTTTTTAAAATAGGAAATATATTTAGTTTCAACCTTCATATACTAAAATACCAAAAATACTAAAATATACGTTATATACTAAAAAAAATCTGGCCAAAATATGTTTTAAATGCATTCTAAATATATGTTGTAAACATTGAAGCTCAATGAAAATACATTTCAAAATTTAATCTGTGAAGCTCAATAAAAACATATATATGTATATATTTTTTTAAAAATAGGGAATACATTTAGTCTCAACCTTCATATACTATAATACTAAATAGAACAAAATACACTTCATATACTAAAAAAAAAAAAAAAAAAAAAAAAAAATCTTGCCAATACTTATTTTAAATACATTCTGAACATATTTTGTAAACAGTAAAGTGCAATTATTATTATTATTATTATTATTATTTTTTTTTAATAGAAAATATATTTACAATATTTATATATAATTTAATATATATTTTACTTTTAAAAATATATATATATATTTAATATATTTATATATTTAAAATGTATTTTGGGGGGGAAAAAACCCTTTGTTAGAATTTGGTTAATTATTGCTCATTAAAATCATTGCATCATTCATTTCACATCAACTCTTATGTTCCTTATGGCTTTTCTTTGAGAAAAACGTCTTTATTTTTCTTTTGATTTTAGGATTTTAGGGTGAAACACATTGCAGATATTTCTTCATTCATTCGCTGTGGGCTGAAATCATCCAGACGATCAGAATTAGTGCCGTTCTCTCATGGCTTCATACGTCCATCTCTCTCTCTCAGTGTCTCTCGGCCTGCAGGTACAGCACAAAGCTCTAAACCTGTCAGGCCTGTCAAAGGCGTTTCAATTTGAGGTTCTCCCTCAGGTCCTGGACTGAATTAGCACTTCAAAGTGGCTGTGGATCGAGGCGTCCCCGTGAGCCGGGCCCCAGGACTCCCTCAGAGATGCACAACCAACAACATAGTTAGCATATTAATTATGATATTTCTGTGGAGTTGAGCGTTTTTAGCTGCTGTAATGAATTCAGCTGAACTGGAGGAAGAGCTGATGAATGATGGCTGTTTGTCACTGGCTGGAGAATAGACAGCTGATGATAACAGAGTCGCAGAAAACATGTCTAAAATCACTGTCAGCACTGCTCTGAAACACAGTAGACATTAGTATTCAAAGGGAAAGCACCAGGCGGTTGCTAGGGTGTTGCTAGGGTCTAACAGATCATGATTACAAAGCCAGAGCATTAATACATTAATTCCCATATGGCAAATAAATAAACATTTTAAAACTATTCTACATATACGTAATTAACAGCGAGGTTCAATTAAATATATTTTTAAAATAGAAAATATATTAAATATCAAACTTCATAATATATATTCTGGACAAATAAATCATGAAGCTCAATAAAAAAAAAAAAACATTTTAAATAAAGAAAGCAAAGAAAAAACAATTCTGGCCAAACTTTTAGCTTCACTGTTTACTGCATATATTTAAAATATTTATATGTAATAAACAGTGAAGCTGAAATAGAAAATATATTTAGTTTCAACCTTCATATACCAAAATATATTTCAAAATGTATTTCAAAATGTATTTCAGGGTAAGTAAGTTAGTAAGTAAATAAATAAAATAAAATAAAATAAATAAGTAAATTCTGGCCAAAATATATTTTAAATACATGTAGTAAACAGTGAAGCTCAATAAAATATATTTTTGAAATAGAAAATATATTTATTTTCAACCTTTATACCAAAATATATTTCAAAATGTATTTCAAGGAATAAATAAATAAATAAATAAATAAATAAATAAATAATCTGGCCAAAATATATTAAATAAAAATAAATAAATAAAACAAAATGTATTAAATAAAACTAATTAAAACATTACATATTTAATATTTTTGTAAATTAAAAAAATTGAAAAAAAAAATGGAAATGCTTATTTGGACACTAACTTAAAGTGAGTTGATGTTAAAGTTAAAATTACGAAAACTAAAACTAATAAAAATGAAGTTAAATAGAAACAAAAAAAATAGTAATAATAATAAAAATGACATAAAATGACTAAAACAAACTAAACTTATTTACTCAATGACTAAACTTTAACCTGTTCATTTTTGTCACTGTGTAAATAATCAAGTAATCAAGTAATGATATTAAAGTGTCTGAACTAAAACTAAAACTAAAATTATTAAAAATAATTTTAATTAATTAAAATAAAGCTGAAATAAACCATTATAATAATATGGAACATAAATGTTAGATGAAAAACTTAAAAAAAAAAAAAAAAAAAAAGTTTGAATTAACTAAGAATTAACTAGAAAAATTAGACATGTTTCTTCGGAAACTAACTGAAATAAAGCTAGTTGAAGTATGTTGAAGTATTAAAATTACTAAAACTGTAATAAAAATCATATTTTTAAGATATTTTTCTAAAATATACAAAAAAAGTCTAATATTGGTAGAAAATATATTCACAAATATATTTTGAAACATTTTAGCAAAATATATTTTTAACCATTTTTGTGTATATTTTGATATATATTTAAATATATATATATATATTTTTTTTTTGCTGGATGGGTCTAATGACTGTTTAAATCAGCAGATCATCTGCAGAGACTTTCTGTTCTCTCTGACAGAGACTGACATGTTTACTGATAATATAATGACAAAGTCAAGGTGCTGAACAAACATTTGGCTGCTGAAATGAACAGAAATGACAGCTTATTTATGCTGATTACTTGCATTAAAGATCAGAAACGAGTTAAACCCTCTTGACAGCAATTATGAATCAATTAATGCTGAATTCAGAGCTCTAGTGTTTCTCTCACCGAACATCCCAAGTTATACAGATATGATGTGAAGGTTTGATCTGCACTAATTACAGCGTAATGCTACAATTAAAGATCAAACGTTAATGAATGAAATATTGAAGACTCGCAGTGCGTTCAGGAAGGGCTCATTCCTTCTGTTCTTCATGTTTGTCTTTAATTAATTTATTTTGTTGTTTTCTAGCTCATTTCCTCTTGTTAATGTCTTTATTTCTCAGGTCATTCCTCCTATGCCCTGCATCTTCAGGTTTTATTATGGATAAAATATTAAAGGGGTCCTATTATGCTCTTTTACAAAGTCTTGATTTTGTTTTGGGGGTGTACTAGAACATGCTCTCATGCTTGGTGGTTCAAAAAACGCATTATTTTTCACATAATTTACATTATTACAATACCATTCTCCCCAGCCTGACACAAATGGCTCGATTAGTTCCGGGTTTGATGAAGGCCCGCCTTCCGAAAAATGAAATGTGTTGTGATTGGTTAGCTGTCCCAGTGCGCTGTGATTGGCCAACAGCTAGGCAGAATGACTAAAAGCAAATTAATTCTCTATCAGCGGGAGGCGCTGTTGGAGCGGGAGAGAGCGAGGCTTCCCCGGTAACGCTGTACACAAAGCAGAGCTCCGCTCACAAACGCTGCTTTATCAGACATTACATGCAAGATGAAATGAAAATGACATCCAAAATTTTCTGAAGACAGTCGGTTTCCTTCAGAAATACAGTGATATAAAAACACCAGCACCGGGTTTCGATTTTGAAACGTGCATTCAAATTTCCGGAGGCGGGATTTATTTTAATGATATATTAATGGGCCAATTTGTGATGTCACAAATACAGGAAAACAACTTTGTAGTCCAAACGAGCCGTTCGTTGTAGTTCTTGAAAAGGGATTTTTTAAAAACTAAATATCTCCCTTTGGAGTGGACTTTGAGATTTGTAACTTTGTAGATCTTTTTTATGCCAAAACATACACACTACACACTGACTAAAATTCAAAAAGTGAAAAAGCATAATAGGACAGGACCTTTTTAACCTGAATTATAAATAATTTGGTTGGAGTGGATGTTCTTGTCTCCAGGTGCTGCACTAACTTCAAGAAATATTTCATCATTTTACATCTAATCACAATGTTTTCAAACTAAAAGCATGTTTTCTTGGGAAAACTGATTAAGCAGGTAATTATATCACTTTCCATCCCATTAGTCTTTTGTAAAAATATAACTAGATAAAATAATAAATAAATTGTGTAAATAATCATGTTATAATAAATAGTTGAATTGGTTCAGTCAGTGTTATTGTTGTGAAGTGAAACTCTTAAGAATCATTAATTGAAATACAGCTAAAAGATTATAAATATTAGACTAAAAAAAGTTACAAAAATCAATTATTAAATTTAAAAAGCATTAAAAAGTAGAAATAATGCCTTGAAAAATAAATGAAAGCTTTTTACAGCAACACGTTCATTTTTTGTCATTGCGTAAATAGTTAAAAATAAAGGGTAACACTTTATTTACAGTCTTTATGTATAATGCATTATAAAAGTAGTTTTAATACATTAATTATGCCTTGTAATGTACCTTAAAATGCATTGTACAATCTCATGAATAATTGTAACCACAGTTAATACATTATAACACTTATCAAATTATTGTTACATTATGCATTTTAAATTTGGTATAACTGTTTACGACAAGATATAATCCATTACAATGCATATTATGAATAATTATAATGCATTATACAAAAAACTAATAAAAAACTAAATGAAATAATAATAATTATTATTATTATTATTATTATTTGTAATAATGAAAAAAATTTGTACTAGAAACTAACTTAAAATGTGATTAAGTTAAAGTATTAAAAATACTGCAACTAAAACTGTAATAAAACTAAACCCAAATAAATACATTATGACAAATATATGTTATAACATTATATAATTCCAGCAGTTTTGCAGAACACATATGACCCTCTTTTCCCCGTCTTTATCCAATTGAACTTCAGCTCTTTGTAAAATCATCAGCTGATTAAACTAGACTTGATATGAAGTGATAGCAGTTCTGCACAGTGTTAATTAGAGGCGAGTGTGTGCGATAAGAGCAGACGTCAGCGGAGCAGGTGAGCGAGTCTCAGGGTCACAGCGACTCCCTGATGGCAGCGCTGCATGGGAAATCCTGTGTGAGTGTGTGTGGGTGTGTGTGAGTGTGTGTGGGTGTGTGTGAGTGTGTGAGTGCGCGTGTGTGTGTGTGAGTCTGTGTGTTGAGTGTGAGTGTGTGTGTGCGTTAGAGTGAGTGAGTGAGTGTGTGTGTGTGTTAGTGTGAGTGTGTGTGTGTGCGTGTGTGTGTGTGTGCGTGAGTGTTAGTGAGTGAGTGAGTGTGTGTGTGAATGAGTGAGTGAGTGAGTGAGTGTGTGTGTTGAGTGTACCTGTTTTTATATCCCGGTGGGGACTTAAACCTGAATACACACAGACTCATGGGGACTCATGTCACGGTGGGGACCTAAATTGAGGTCTCCACGGGTAAAGAAGCTTATAAATCACACATAATGAAGTTTTTTGAAAATCTAAAAATGCAGAAAGTTTCCTGTAAGGGGTAGGTTTAGGTGTAGGGTTGGTGTAGGGCGATAGCACATACAGTTTGTACAGTATAAAAACCATTACGCCAATGAATGTCCCCACAAGGATAGCGAAACAAGTGTGTGTGTGTGTGTGTGTGTGTGTGCCTGTTTTTTATCCCGGTGGGGACTTAAACCTGAATACACACAGACTCATGGGGACTCGGATGCTGTGATGTGTTTATATTAAAGCATAAAGCCATCATGAATCATGCTGCAGGAATGTGGGGAGTTCTGGACGGGAAACAGTTCTGGGAGGCTGACAGTGTTTTTAATTGGCTACATGAAATCATTTGTACTTTACAAAAAGACCATTCACTATGAACTACTCAAGGTTAATAAAAAATGGTTAAAACTTCAAAATTAACACATGCACTTTCAGATACATTTCAGCCTAAACACATGATGTTGATTAAAAATGTCCAACAATATACATCCACTAAAATCTATGAGATCTTTCCTTCTGATGATTTTAAAACGGGCAAAAGTTGAATTTGTAAAAAAAAAAAAAAAAAAAAAAAAAAAAAACAGGATATATATATAGTCTTTATATTAGTTTTTATTTTATTTCCTTTTTTTTTATTATTTTGCAATTTCTATAGTATTGCATCCTTCTCATGCTGCACATTTAATAATTCTTGACTTAGTTAAATTTTAGTTCTTGAATTCTTGACTGAGTTAAATTTTTATATATCTTATATTTATATTTTATTTTTTCAGTTTGATTTCAACGAATGAAAGTGATTTTTAACAGTTTTAGATTTAGTTAATAGCAACAACTGGTTCAGACACTTCAATTTAATTCATTATAACTTATTTACAGTCAAAAATGAACGTGTTTCATAAAAAGCTAAACTTGAGTCACTGGGTTTTTGTTTCAGTTTTAGTAATTGTAATTTAATAATGTGCTTTTGTCATAATATAATATATAAATACTGTTCTTTTGAACTTTCTGTTCATCTGTGAATTCTAAAATAATAAAATAAGTTTTCACAAAAATAGTCATCAGCTCAACTGTTTTCAACATTGATAATAATCAGAAATGTTTCTTGAGCAGCAAATCAGCATATTAGAATGATTTCTGAAGGATCATGTGACTGGAGTAATGATGCTGAAAATTCAGCTTTGATCACAGAAATAAATTACATTTCAATAAATATTCACATAGAAAACTGTTATTTTAAATTCCAATAATATTTCACAATTTGTATTATATTTTTGATCAAAATGTCTCAAATCACTGCATAAATAAGTCACTGTTACCTTGATGACGCCTTATCTGTTTTAAGGTTATAGTCAGTGTTTTCAGATGGATAGATAGTTTAATATCTAACGCACTGATGTTCAGATATTTTTTAAGTGCCCAATTTAATTTTGAATGAGCAGCTCCCAGTTCATCTGCTAAAAATAACATGAACATTTCAGCAGCTTTTGAAAGACGGGAGAGATGAAATGATTGGTAGGTCAGAGCGACCTGCAGAAACATTAAACGCTCCCATTGTCCACCAATCAGCCGAAATGATGCAGAAATGCTCATATGAAGGCTGACTTTACACACACACACACACACACACACACACACTGAACAGGTGAGTTTTCTGAAGGTCACTCTTCATTGAAGGTTATTGTTTGTGTTTAGCTGAAGGTAATGAGCTGTCAATCAGAGAGCGGGCCGGTCAGGAGGGAGACTGTTTGAAACACTGAGTGGAAAAGACAGATGAAGGAGGCATGAAAACACACTGATCATCTGCCTTATCCGTCCTGACATGCGAATCGTGACTCAGAGGATGGTTACCGTAACACTGGCTAAAAGACGACTGCTGACGAACGGACAGATGAATATGGACAGCGACTCTTTTGTTGTTTTGTTTCATTTGAATAATGGTTAACCGATGTGACCTCAGACACTGAGGTCACGCTGTCTGTTTGATACGGAGCGCCGCCTGCTGGATGCAAACTAATGCACTACTATTTCACAACATGCATATCGTGACTTTCTTAAAAACTGTCTTTTTGCATGAAAAGTTGAGGCAATAGTTAGTAGTTTTACATTGCACACTATACATACACTCTTACAGTTATTAGGCAAAATATAAACAACATCTCACCTCTGCTTGAGATCAGACTGTATATTTTTGCAGATATTTTTACAGTAAAGTAAATATATTTTTTTTCTTTTATTTCTTTTTAGTCTTTAGTTAAAAGAAAGAATCTGAAAACAAGTCTTAATGATTGAATCTTACAAAACATGTCCATATATCACCACAGAATGTAGTAAGAAATTATAGTTCCATAAAGCAAATTTAGCTCACTTTTCAGTGTTAATGAGGTCATGTGATTGTAATGAAGTGCATTGCTGCTTAAAAATGTATGATTACATGCTACTTTACTTACTATGTTTAGTAAAGAAGTATGCAATTGTGTGCAGAAAGTACAAAATTACATTTAGGTATACTTTTATGTTTTTTTTGTTTGTTTGTTTGTTTGTTTTTTTTTTTGTTTGTTTTTGTTGTTGTTGTTATCTCTTTTTTATAAATGCTATTGACTTTAATTTTATTTCATTTAACAATTGAATTTAATTAAATTCAATTTTATTTTTTGCATTTTTCTATGCAATTTTTTCCCCAATCTATAACTTCATGCAGCTCACTGATAATAAGGTCATGTGACCAAAATGAAGTGTGCTACTGTACTACTCTATTTCCACATGTGCATATTGTGCATAGCTTGCAAACTTGTAAAATTAATAAAAACTATATAGGCATATAAAAACTGTCCGTTCTCTGTATTTCTGATGCAGCTGCAGCAGCAAATCAATGAATGGTTGCACACATGTGCAAAGACACAAAGGAAGACAAAAGTCTGAAAGAAAAAGGCATGCAGCACTAAATCAATGGCAATCTCGACTCATTTGTTTAGGCTCTTCACACGCAGAGAGCATTAGGATACGGGATCCTCATGCAGTTTGCTGTAAGACAAGGTACTCGTGCAATGCTTGAACTGCATTGTTTTCTCTCTGGATGTACAGAAACACAATAAGTGAGTTAATGAATGTCTCTGTGCTTAGAGTGATAAAGTAGAGGATGCTTCCATTCATTCACTATCTGCCTCGCCGCTTCGTTACCTCGTTAAAAAGTCAATTAAAAGGAAACAAAGATGAGGAGGGTGAATATTGTTTGCATTGCAGGTCTAAAAGAGTGGCCTTCAACCACATGTTATGAATCGATGGAAAAATGTTAGTCACGATGAGCATCTGAAAGTGAAAACTAGACACATATTTTCTGTCGTCCTCCACAGATGCGTTGAATGCATGCTTGAGAGTGTGAGTTTATGTGTGTGAGACAGTCGAACGGAGCAGATGTTTAACGGGCTGAGAAGATGCATTTCTGTTGAGGTGTTAATGAGGCGTGTGTTCATAAACATACAGGCCTTATATACAGCTGTGATGATCAAACTGCTCTGAGTTTTGTTCAGTATAGATGTCTAAACGCCTTTAAAATGAGGTGAGTGTGTGCTGGGAAATATCAAGGTGAAGCTGTCAAGAACATATCCAGGTCATATTGACTGCAGTTTATTTTAGGATCATAAAGATTTTTAGGATTGTGACATTATTTTTTTATAACAGTTAAGCATGTTTAAATCTTATTTTTGCAATGCAAAATTATTTGATGATACATAATTAATGTGTTTATACATCACGATAATATTTTGTTTTCTGGCTTTAATTAATCATTTCATTATTATTTATCTAATTTATTTATTTTTATTTTTTTACTGTAATTCAGTACCAAAAACACAATACAGAATTACAGTAATGAAAATTTAAGGGTTAATTGTCCTTATTGGTCATCAAAATAATGTAAAAAAACATTATGATAAATTATTAATTAATATATTTACACATTAAGATAATATTTTCTGGTTTTAATTTATCCTTTAAGTTATAATTACATTATTGTATTTTTACTGAAATACAGTACAAAAAATACTGCTCTACAGTAATGATAATTTTGCATGGAAATGTCCTTAATTGTTATCTAAATGATGTCAAAATGCAATAAATAAGTACAAAAAAAAAGTAAATGAATGAATGTATAAATAAATAAATAAATCTTATGATTTATGATTATTAATCAATGTATTTATTATGCTTTATTATTTATACATCATGATAATATGTTTTTTTTCTAGCTTTATAACTAATCATTACATTATTGTATTTTTACTGGAATACAGTAGAAAAAACACTGCATTACAGTAATGAGAATTTTGCATGGTAATGTTCTTAACTGTCATCAAAATAACATCTTTTGTTCTGGATTTAATTTATCCTATAACCCATGATTGCATTATTGTATTTTTACTGGAACACAATACAAAAAATACTGCATTACAACAACGAGAATTTTGCATGAAAATGTGATCAAAATAATGTCATAAAAAGATTTTCTCTAGGGAACTATAATTTCTTAATACTTCGTTTGATTTTGTGGTAAAATATGGAGATGTTTTGTGAGATTCACTCATTAAGACTTTCAGAAAATGATTTTCTTTATACTCTTGAGCATAAAAGTCACTAAATTTGTCTTAAATTTGCTTGTTTAAGTAGCACTTGTTTGGATGTTATTCCTGGACAGTGCAGTAGTTGAGCTGCAGTGCTGCATGTGCAGTGAAGGAAAGAATGAAGCTGTTTGATGTTCCTCTGATCACTATGACAACACCTGCTCAGTTTGGAGCTGGAGAGAGATATGAAGAGCTGGGGTGTGTTCTAGTGTACTGTGCACTATTTATTACAACACACACTGGAAATTATTATTATTTTGAAGTTGTGAATAAAACAAAGATTACTGAAGTGCAAAAAAAAAATAATATTTCAGTCTTTCTACTTCAATACTTCACATTTAATTCAACGTGTTACTTGCCATGTCTTCATAATTAATTGTGAAAAAAAAATTTTTTTGCAGTGTTTTATGTTTTTAAGCTTAATTTTTAGTAATCTGAAAGCAGTTATCTTGTAAAAATAAATACATAAATAAATAATTTTACATTTTATTCAAGTTTTATATAAAAATATCTGGACTTTTGACAGTCTGATCACATGCTGAAGTGAGATGTTGTTTAAGTTGTGGCTGGTTTTGGTTCATTCATTGACCTTTTCATGCATAAAGACAGTTTTCAATAGATGCAAAATATGCAGTATGCATACAGTATACACACAATTGCATAGTGCTTTATTCAGTAAAGCAGCATGCAGTGACATGTTTTTAAGCAGTTGTGCACGTCATCTTTAATCACACAGCCTCATTATCATTGCATGCAGTTATCTTGTCGGAAAAAAAGTTAACATTTTTATTCATTTTTTATGTAAAAACGTCTGTACTTTTGACAGTCTGATCACATACTGAGGTGAGATGTTGTTTATATTTTGGCTGATAATTGTGGGATACAGTATGTGTAGTGTGCATTGTGAGTTTACATACCTGCAAATTGAAGTTAGTCTTGCTTTGCTCATTGACGGCATCAATATAATGAGCTTAGTGAATCTTAAATGACAAGATAGAATGGATTTAGTTTACCAAAGAAGAGAAGAGTTGCCTTATAGCATCCAAGAACTATGGAAGTCACTGTATGTCAATGCATACTGGATTTATTGAACTAAATAGTATTAATGCAACTGAATTGTGGCGTTAACTTCATGGATTTTGTCTTTTATGATTTACAGATATTGTTGAGTTGAATAAGGAGGCTGCATACAAACTCTATTGTCGTGTATTGAATTATTTATGCAGACGCAGTACTGTAGCTCTGACATTGCTGACAATAACAGCATATGAATGTACTGCTGACTAATGAACAGATCCAGACTGAATCTGTGGATGTTTCTGGTGCATTTGAGGAGTAAAATCTGCATGCAAACATGATAAAATGTGTGAAACAGAGCTGAAAGTGCAACAGTAATTGGAAAAAACATCATCAAATTAATCAAAATATTGCATAAACAAACACAAAAGCGGTGATGAATGTCTGTACAGACTCAAAGTACAAAAGGTAACAGCTATTAAACAAACGTGCATGAAAACATAATCCATTATGATCGTGTATAGAGTTAACAGGTTAAAAATAAATACCCAGCTAACAGGGAGTGTTCTCACAATGTTTTTTGAAAGTTATATAAATTTAGGGCCAAACATTCTTAAAGTCAAGTTTACAGAACATTCTTACTTTAGTCATTTTGAGATTATATATATATATATATATACGCTTTCATAACATTGAGAAAACATTCTTAGAACAACATTCTCAAAATGTCCTTATGATGTTATTTGTACTTGATGTAAGAAATGTTTTTGCAACCTTTAAATAGCATACTAATCACAGCAAGAAAATTTGACTATTTAACATTTTTAATATATTAAAAATAAACTTTCAATTAAAATAATGTTATATTCTAAGGGAAGTTAGTAGAATGTTGTCAGAAATGTTTCGGTAACCTTTAAATAACATTATAATTGCAAAATAGATATTTTAACATTCTTAGAACTTAAAAAATAAATAAATAAATAAATGTTCAAATAAAAATGTTCATGGTGTTAGAATATTAAAAATAACCGTTCAAATAATGTTATATTTTGGGTGAAAATAAAAGTTAGTAGAATGTTGTAAGAAACACTTTTGTAACCTTCAAATAACATTATAATCACGACAAGAACACTAGACATTTTAGTGTTCTTAGCATATAAAAAAACGTTCAAATAACGTTATAATTTGGGCAAAAATAAAGTTAGTATAATATTGTAACAAACGTTTCTGTAACCTTTAAATAACATTATAATCATGAAAACTAGACATTTTAACATTTTTAGCATTTAAAAAAATAAACGTTCAAATAACATATTTTTGGGGAAGTCATTTGAATGTTGTAAGAAATGTTTGTGTAACCTTTAAATAACAATATAATCATAAAACTAGATATTTTAATATTCTCAGAATTTTAAAAAATAAATGTTCAAATAAAAATTTTAACATTCTTAGAATATTAAAAATAACTCGAATAACATAATATTTCAATGTTTTAGAAACATGCCAAAACAAGATTCCCACAGCATTTTTCTAACCTACATTTGTTACCTTGGCAGTCATGAATTTACGCATGCGTGAAAATAACGCCTGGAGCATCGCATTTCCATACCTGCAAATCGAAGTCAGTCATGCTTCTCTCCTTGACAGCTTCGGAAACAATGAGCTGGGTGAATCCTAAATGAACTGACAGGATGGTTTTAACGTCCTGAAGAAGAGATACGCATCAGATATCATCATCATAATCATCAGCTCAATTACTGAGAGCGAAACGCAGCCGAAGGCAGAGAGATGCTGAGAATACGGTTACACAGAGAGCAAGGGATGGAGATGAGAGAGATAGAGGGAAACAGAGATGGAGAGACTGAGATGGAAAAATAACTGTGCTATTTTCTTACACCTTTCCTTGACCTTCAGTTGATGGTCTGGCTGTCAGGAAGGCTGAAGCTCCTCTGATCTCATGATGTTCACATGTATCATTCATCACTTCAGTCTGTTTACCTCAGAGAGTCTGGATACGCGTGTTAGTCAGACGCTCGAGTTTTTATTCAGGCCAAGAACCACCCAGATAGAGCCGAAAGCCATGTCTGATTTTTATATGGGGTTTACAGGCATCAGCTGAAACACAATAATAGATATGATGACATGGAAAAACATTCATATAACATTAGCCTCTGTGAACTATTTTTTCACCATGAAATAAAAATATAAAAGTAAATGCGACTTTCTATCTCTCAATTCTAAATTTCTGCTCACAAATCCAAGAGAAAAAAAAGTAAACTTGCAGTTGTGAGATATTAAGTCAGAATTGTGAGATAAAAAGACACAATTACCATTTTTTATTTTTTATTTTTATTTCATATCAGAAAAAGACAGAATTGTGAGATATAAATTCAGAATTCAGAGAAAAAAGTAATTGCAAAATAAAAACTCAGAATAGCAATATGTAAAACAGAACTGCAAGACATAAAATCGTAAAATCGGAATTGTGAATTGGAATTAAGAGATATAAACTTGGAATTGTGAAATATGAACTTGGAATTGTAAGATATAAAATCATAATTGTGAGTTATAAAATCAGAACTGCGAGGTGTAAACTTGGAATTGTGAAATATGAATTTAGAATTGCGAGACAAACTCAGGATTGCAAGATATAAATCAGAACTGCAAGATAAAAAATAGCAATTATGTTTTTTGAAATAGTGTTATATGTAAAAACAGAAATGCAAGACATAAAATCGGAATTGCAGAATTGTAAATTGGAATTAAGTATAAATTTGGAATTGCAAAATGAACTTGGAATTGTAAGACATAAATTCATAATTGTGAGTTATAAAATCCGAACTGCAAGATGTAAACTCAGAATTTTGAAATATAAACTTGGAATTGCGAGATATAAAATCAGAATTGCGAGATAAAAAGTAGCAATTACGTTTGTTAATTTTTATTTTATGGTGGAAACAAAAAACAGAACTGTGAAACATAAATTCAGTGATTCTATGGGAAAAAAAAGTCAGAATTGCAAAATATAAACTTGCAACTGTGAGGGAAAAGAAATCAGAAATTATGAGAAAAGAAATTATGAGATAAGAATAAATATCTTTTTTATATTTATAATCTGTGGTGGAAAGAAGCTCCCCTAGTAAACAGTTGTACAACTTAGTGAAAAATATGTGCAGACTTTGTGATCAGAATTTCTGTTCAAATAAAAGCCAAAACTTAAAAATATATAAATAAATATATATAAAAAATGCTTTTAGTACTAAATTTTTATTTATTTTTTTTAAACAAAACTATGCACTTTTCTAAGATTACGTGTTTTAAACCTGGTGAACTGTATGGCAAATCCAGTGAATCGCTCTAATATTAATCCAGTACCCTGTAAACTGTCAGGCTTGTGTTTGTGGTGTCTTGTAGTTTTCTGTCTCGTGCTCCTCTTGCCTTAGTTTTACCTCTTGTATGCCCATATTTGGTTTTGTTCCTGTTCCTGTCTTTATTGGTTCATTATTTGTTAATTCAGTCCCACCTGTGTTTGTTTAATTCCCTCGTTTAGTTGTGTATTTATAGTGTGTTCTGCCCCTTGTTTTCTGTCTAGTATTAACGTCAATGTCCTGTTTCTTGTGTTTCTCTGCCTGCCCTGTGTTACCCCCCCCCCCCTTGATTAAAGACTGGTTATTTTGAGTTACTTCTCATCTCCCCTATGTTAATCGTGACATAAACATGAGTTGTTGAGATTTAAAGACATTTCATATTCAGTAATATTATTTTGATTTAGTTGTACTGAAACTGTCAGATGAGAACTAAACTTGATCTGAATAATGACACTATTGTCTTCTGTAGAGCAGCTTTATAGCAGCTGAACTGAATTAATTTTTATAACTTTACACAGTTATTGAACTGAAATAATTCAATATATTAATAGAACTAATATCTCAGTGATACTAAAATAACACTGCACTGAACTAAATTGAGCTGAATGACCATTTTAGAGCTACTTTACAGCTGAAATTGAATTTGTTTCGTAATTGATTCTTTTTACAACATTAACACTGTTATTTTTCTGTAAGCTGCTTTGAAACAATCCGTATTATATAAAGTGCAATATAAATAAATATGACTTGACTTGTCTTTTTATGCATGCAAAGACAAAGAGATGAAGAATAAATGCATAATTTCAGTCCTTAGACAAATAATGTAAAGGTATGGGAATATAATCATTCATCTAACTTTATTTAAAGCATTCAAATAAACAAGGATAAACCAAAACGTTGTGGAGAAGCTGTAGCTGTTTGGGATTTTTTATTTTTCATTGCGTTCTTGTTCTGAACACCCGGCCTGATTTTAAGCACCGAAACAGTTCATTAAAAGTTTGTTCCTACTTTCAGATCCAGAAATGATCACAGACAAATGTTTCCAACATCGCTGAACCCGTGCTCCGGATCACATCAAAAGTCAGCACTCCCAGCTATAAAAAATAAATCAACAAACATCTCAATAATTAATGCAAGCCATTGAAAAGCCCGCACTATGTAGAGCTCAGCGTTCACAGCATGAATTTGTTTGTGGGAATGTTAAAGCCCTGAAGACTGAAGGAGAATACGAGAGAAAGCGGACTAAATATCTCTGATCTCTTTAATGAACAGCATTACTGTGAACAGGTCAGCGAGAAAAACTCCAGTGTTACAACAGCTCTTAATAAAACACACAAAATGAAAAATAATCAGAGCAACAGAGAAGACGACAGTCTGTGCATCTTCCTCAAAGACATGAGTGTGTGTTTGTGTCTTTAAAGCATGATATAAGCGAGATATGATTCATTTTCTAAAAGAGTTGTTTTATACTACATGTACTGATTAAAACCAGTTTAGAATTGTTGTTTTTATTAAGGTGCAGAAGATCATGCACACTACAGTTCAAAAGAAATTTATACTTTTATTCATCAAGGACACATTAAATTGTACAAAAATTACAGTAAAGACATTTATAATGTTACAAAAGATTTCTATTTCAAATAAATGCTGTTTTTTTTTAAAACTTTCTATTCATCTGTGAATCCTGAAAAATAAAATGTATCACGGTTTCTGCAGAACAACTGTTTTCAACATTGCTAATAATCAGAAATGTTTCTTGAGCAGCAAATCAGCATATTAGAATGATTTCTGAAGGATCATGTGACACTGAAGACTGAAGTAATGATGCTGAAAATTCAGCTTTGATCACAGAAATAAATTACATTTTAACATATTCACATAGAAAACAGTTACTTTAATTTGCATAAATATTGAACAATTTTTACTGTATTTTTGAACAAATAAATGCAGCCTTGATGAGCAGAAAAGACTTCTGTCAAAAGCATAAATTTTGTTTTGTTCTTGTCAAAATTATCACTGAAAATAGTTTTTTTTTTTTGCTACTATTTCTAGAAAACTAATAATATTGACTAATATTATGATTATTAATGACTTTTATTACAATTTTGCCTTATATAGAATGCTGATAATCATCATGCTAATCAGTCAGAATATCACAACAGTTATTTTTATTCATTCATTAGCACTTGAACACATTATTCATCTGACAGAATTTCTGATCTTTAGAAATGAACTTTTTAAAACTTTCACAAAATAGGAAAGGCACTTGTTTCATAAAGTGATTATTAAATAATGCGATGAACTTGTCAAATAAACCTGGCATAGTTTATTAGCCTACGAATATAGTTGGCTCTTGATGAATTACTTTTGTTCCTCTGCTTTGGATAAAAGAGTCTACTAAACACATAAAAAAATGAGAAAACGGCATAATTACAAAATTCTGTATATAAACAAAGAAAATGAATTAATTAAGATGAGAATCATATGTAATGCTAATACAAACATAGTCATTCTCAGCAAATTATACAGGCTATTATAAGCGAGTTCATTTATATAACACATTTCATTCATTAGTGCTTTACATAAAAAAATTATTTTAAAATAATCAACAGACGCATAAAAAATAAAAAGAATATTACATAATCTGCTTTCTATGCCACGTGGGACTGTTACCTAACTGTTTACTAATAAAAAAGCTGTCACTCCACAATGAAAGCGCACTTATTGTGTAGTTACTGATGACTGAAATCTATCTGAAAGGGTTTGAGTGTGTTTGTCTCAGTTATCCTGAAAGCGGAGAGTTTGACCTGAGCGTGGTCCCTCCGCGGCTGCGTTCACTTCCGGGTGAGTGCCCGCGAAACACAGAGCGGAGCGGACGGGTTGCGCCAGGGGTCAAAAGATCACGATCAAACCACAAACACCTTCAGTCACTTACAGGAGCGCCTTGAGACAGAAACAGAGACACAGACTGAGACTGACATTCAAACCCGAGCTTTCCGTGCTGCTTGATTCAGGTGCATTTTTAACAATATTACCTGATTCAGATGCCTCCCATATGAAAAATACTATAGTCATTTATAGTAAATACTATAGTGTTTTTGAACCATACTATATAAAGAACTTGAATTAATTTGTTGGGTAACACTTTATTTTAAGGTGTCCTTGTTACACAAGTTACATACAGTGGCATGCAAAAGTTTGGGACCCCCTTTCAGAATTTGTGAAAATGTGAATAATTTTAACAAAATAAGAGAGATCATACAAAATGCGTGTTATTTTTTATTTAGTTATTTAGTACTGTCCCGAGTAAGATATTTTACATAAAACATGTTTACATATAGTCCACAAAACAAAACAATAAAAAATAAAAAAATAAATGAATGGCTGAAATTATTAAATTAACCGCCTTCAAAAGTTTGGAAACCCTTAAAATATCTTACTCGGGACAGTACTAAATAAAAAATAACATGCATTTTGTATGATCTCTCTTATTTTGTTAAAATTATTCACATTTTCACAAATTCTGTAAGGGGTTCCCAAACTTTCGCATGCCACTGTATGCTTACTATTATAATAACAATAAATTATGCATAATTCCATGCAAGTAACCCTAGACCAAACCTTAATCCTAATCCTACCCATATAGTAAGTACATATAGTTAATTAATATTACTCAGTACTTAAATGTATAATTACACTGTAACAAGGACACCTTAAAATAAAGTGTAACCAATTGTTGTGGTAATTCTATAGTTGCTGTGATAATATAACAACTATAGTAATATAAACAGATTACTTTACCCAATACTGTACTAAGTTTTCTACAACTATATTATACTACAATACATTACAGTTTACTGTTGTAAAAACTAAAGTATACTACAGTATTTATTACAGTTTATCAGTTCACTATAGTTAATACTACAGTATGCTGTAGCATTCATTAACAAAGTGTCGTAAATACTATACTATAATACACTTTACTATAGTATTTACTATAAATTGCTATAGTATTTTTTCATGTGGGCTGGAATAGAATAGTAGTGCACTATATATACTGCATACTACTATTATTAGATGCACAGTATGTGAAATATTAAGCAGATACATGTTTCAGCTGTCAGTCATAGTGGATATTTAATTATACTACCGTTCAGATGTGTTCTTTTTGAAAGAAGTCTCTTCTGCTCCAAGGCTGCATTTATTTGATCAAAAATACAGTAAAAATTCTGAAATATTATTACAATTTAAAATAGCTGTTTTCTATGTGAATATCTGTTCAAATGTAATTTATTTCTGTGATCAAAGCTGAATTTTCAGCATCATTACTCCAGTCTTCAGTGTCACATGATCCTTCAGAAATCATTCTAATATGCTGATTTGCTGATCAAGAAACATTTCTGATTATTAGCAATATTGAAAACAGTTGTGCTGCCAAATATTTCTGTGGAAACTGTGATTCATTTTATTTTTCAGGATTCACAGATGAATAGAAAGTTCAAAAGAACAGCATTTATTTAAACTAGAAATCTTTTGTAACATTATAAATGTCTTTACTCTCACTTTTCATCAATTTAATGCATCCTTGATAAATAAAAGTATTATTTTTTATATTACTTTTATATTGTTTAAACATAATATATTGTATTTTTGTGCAAACTTTCTTCTAAACATTGACAAAAATCTGTTATAAAAACAGATCACATCATATTCTGAAGCATTCGTCAGTCTGGAAATAGAAGGTCAAGGCAAACACATTGCATTGTGGGCTATGATGTTAAAATGCTATAGGGTAATTCATGCAGACAGCAGGAATAGTGTGAGCTGCATGTTATTCCAAACACAGCCCAGTTGATGTGACTGAAAACAGCTGAATAATGCAGTTGAGTCTGTCGAATCGCGCTTTTAGTTCCTCACCCAAACACCGCAGACGAGGCTGTTTTCATCCCTCAAGATGTGATACTATACTCCGCTTCAGAAAACACACACAGAAACACTTCAGATGAACCTTCAAAGCCTGGAAAACTCTAGAGAACATATTAAAGTTCAGAACCGATGGTGTTTTAGGTTCATTGAACAGTCAATGTGAATATGATCCACTTTAACAGTCACTTCACAATCACGCTTATTCATGAAAATCTGCAGGTGAAAACATCAATGAAGCTGACGTCGAACTAAGATAAAAAATAAATTATAATATAAAGAAAGAAAACGTAACTATACTAAAATTACTAATTTAAATGAAACTAAAATAAAAAAATAATTTATTCAGAATTATTAAAAACTTAAAGAGAAGACAAAAAGTCACAAAGTTAAACTAAACTGAATTGAAATAAATCTGAAATAGAATAAAATATAAATATTTGATGAAAAACTTAAATGAAAATGTTGCTTTGGCAACTAATTGAAATAAGTTAAATAAACTAAAAATAAATAAATCCAACCATTTAGGAATATTCCTATTTATATTAAAAACCAAAAACTAATAAACATGAGAAAAGCACCTAATTAGATGTTGCCTTGGCAACTAATTGAGTTCTTGAAAGTTTATGAAATAAAAATTTAAAACCATTGAGAAATATATTTAAAAACCAAAAACTAATAAACATGAGACAAGCACATAACAAAATGAAACTAAAATTAATTTCCAAATATTAATAAAATCTATAATAGTATAAAAATAACACTAAAACAAATACAGAAATAAATATGATAAAAAATGGTTTAGATTTTTTTGTGTAAAAATTTTGTGCATTATTTTTAAACTTTTTTATTATTATTCTTTAATCTCCCTACATATGAATATGATCTTCTCTATGCTGCATTCATAACATTCACTTCACATTCATAAATATGTGCATGTGACGAGGCTGTGCTGACGTCAGTGTGTTCAGATGTGATGTGAAGTCAGAAGAGAGCAGAGTTCAGTCCGTGTCTGGAGTCATTAGTGATTGAGCTCCTGTAAAGCTTCACCGCAGGCGCCACTGCAGAACTCAACCTACAGCTCCTACATCACCCAAACCACACACACTCATGCATGCACAGGCGCACACACGCACTCACACAGACACACACACTCATGCATGCATGCACACGCGCACATGCACTCACACAGACACACACACAGACACTCATGCACGCACGCACACACACACACACACACACACACATACAGACACACACACACACACACACACACACACACACACACAAACACACTCACACAGACACACTCACGCATGCACGCACGCACACACACTCACACAGACACAGACACAGACACACACACACTCACACAGACAGACACAGACACACGCATGCTAAAGACCGTCTCTCAGAAATCAGGAGAATGGGGAAAACGATGAGCTGGAAGGAAATGGAGATGGAAGCAGAGATAGGATGTTAGAGGAGAAGAGAAATAGATGATGAAGATAAGCAGCGGATGCTCTCGCTCTGCTTTCTTACTACAATTTCCTGACTGACCTCTCCAACAGCGTCTGGATCTTCAGTTTAACTGCTGCCTGTCAAGACACATTCACATTCTGACCACTGTTTGGTTACTGACCGGGTGCAAAAATCACATGCTGCTGAAATTCACAATGTAATTTTAGATTTAGACAGAATTTTAGACAGATTCATGATCCGATCAGTTATGGGAGTGAAAATAACCAGTGCCTTCTACCATTTCTGTGTGCCGGTGTGTGCCGGTGTTCTTATTATTAACTAAAACAATAAATAAATAATTAAATTGCAATTTCAATTTAAACATTTGATGAAAAACTTAAAATATTGCCTTGGTATGTAATTGAAATATGTTTAAGTTGAAGTATATATTGAACGAATATTACTAATTGAAAAAAAAAAGTAAATTATAAGTATTTGGAAATATTTTTTTAAAAACCAGAAACTAATAAACATGACAAAAGCACAAAAAATTACTACAAACTAAACTGAATTGAAATAAAGTTGGAATTCAAATATAATCAAATATAAATATTAGATGAAAAAATTAAACTAATTGAAAAGTAGAAATGATGCCTTGGTAATTAACTGAAATAAGTTTAAGCTCTAGTACCAAAATGACTAACTGAAATAAAAAATAAAATTGAAATAAAAATAAATCAAAACCATTTAGAAATATTTGTAAAAACCAAAAGCTAATGAACATGATAAAAGCATATAAATCTCTTAAAAAAAAACAATTAAACTAAATTGATTTGAAATGAAGCTGAAATAGAAAAAAATATAAATGTTAGATTAAAAAAAATAAAAAAAATAAAATAAGAAAACTAAAAATTAAACTAAAATTAAAATGAAAACTGACAATGTAAAAATAAATGCTAATTCAAAATAAGAATAAAATCTATAATAATATATAAATTGTATTAAAATAACTGCTGTACACCAGTGCGCAAAGACTGTGGCATCATTTCATTTTTTTTTTTTTTTACATAGCCTGTTATTATGGTGTGATAAAAAAATTAAATAAAATAAAATAATAAATTAAAAAAAAACTTAAATTCATCAATTTATTTATATACTGAGACCCCAGATTAATGAAGAACATTATTTTCCTCATGCAATCCTAATATATATATTTTTTTATGACACTAAACTGTATAATTGAAAAATATCACTCTACTTTCTTCTACTTCCATTACTTTAATATAACAACTTCTATTCACATCAATATTTTATGTGCATTGATTTATTAGGCAAATAGCCATAATTTGTAATAAGTATAATGTACATTTAGACAGCCAGTGTCACAAAAAAAAAAAAAAACCCTTTCGGGATGATAAAAGATGAGTCCTGATTGAGATTTCTGTACTCAATCCCTTACTTCAGTTTCAGTCAGTTTATCTGACATTAGAGCTTAAAAATACTTTTTACTGTATGTTTCAAAAAACAGATCTGAAGAAACGGATGAGATATTCAGGGCCCATTTTGGAAGCAGAACCATTTATTATCAAGTACAAGAATATCAAACGAACAGAGAGAAAGAGAAAAAAAAAAAGACTCAGATTTGTCTCGGGTAACTTTGTTATGACAAAGACACTTGACAGCAAAGATCTTCCCCCATAGTTCAGTTTTAATATCTTATTCCTTACAATTTCAGATCGAAGTCTTAAAGGGATAGTTCACCCGAAAATGAAAATCTGCTGTTAATTTTCTCACCCTCAGGCCATCCAAGCTGTAGGTGACGTTTTGTCTTCAGTAATACAGAAAAGTAGATTTTTAGCTGAAATTGTTGTCCTTGGTGATTCATAAAATGCAAGTCAGTGGCTACTGGCACTTTGAGGGTCAAAAAAGCACATACAGGCAACAAAATTAATACTTGACAACATATTGAGGTCTTATGAAGTGAAATGATCGGTCTGTGCAAGAAACTGAACATTATTTACAACATTATTACCTGTAATTCACAGCCTCAGGCAAATATGTGTCCAGTTCATGAACGAATCATTCCCTTGTGCAAACAAACTAGTGAATTGAACCAGTTCATTGAAACGAACTGTCCGAAAGAACCAGTTTGAAGAAAAGAATCATATTTCCCTGTTTGTCTGAGGCTCTGGATTCAACTACTTCACCAAAAAGAACTGGTTCAAAAGAACGATTCATTCATGAATCACTCCAGACCGTTTGCCTGAGGCACTGGATTACAGGTAATAATGTCATAAATAATGTTCAGTTTCTTGACCGATCGTTTTGCTTCATAAGACCTCAGTATATCATCAGGAGCCATGTGGATTAATTTCATGTTGCCTGTATGTGCTTTTTTGACTCTCAAAGTGCCGATAGCGACTGACTTATATTATATGAATCACAAAGAACCACGCTTTCAGCTAAAAATCTTCTCACTGCTCTACTAAACAAAAATCTCACCTATATCTTGCACAGCCTGAGAGTGAATAACTTAACAGCGAATTTTTATTTTTAGCCACACTATCCCTTTAAAATCAACTCGAAGGCATTTAAGAGACGTGTCCGAGGGGGAGTGGTTTGCACGGTCCATCAGCTGTCAATCAACCCCCAGCTGGGTAGTGATTGGCTAATCCCAGCCCCTCCCACTACTGCCAGTTAAAAGTACGTCCTACAAGCCGATAAAAGTTCCGATTGTGTTGGCGCAAATACAAACGCAGCTGTCGCAACACAGTGCTGTTAACCGGCGGATGCGGACGTCCTTTAGACTCGTGCAAGCATCGCTCATGGCCATCGCTGCGAATGCAGTAGAAGCCTTTGGTCTGGTTAAAATAGAAATTGGACGCCACAATCCGCGGTGGAAGATGCAAGAAGCGTTCGACTCTCTGAAGCTCCGGTAAAGGATCGTGAATTAACGTATCTCCATCAACAATATGAATCTGCTCCAGAGGAAAGTGTTGCAGCCAGTTCCTCATGTGGACATCGTAAAGACTGCGCTGGATGGCTTTGTAGCGCGTATTTAGCGCACCGTTTTTGACTAGCATGTTCTCGATGGCCTGAACGGGTTTGTGGTTCTCCAAACGGTTGAAGTAGACTTGCGTATAGTCCGATATGACTCTCTCCGTTGGGTCACGCAAAATCAGCAAGAGTCTGATGGAAGAGTTCATTGCGTAAATTCGAGCAGGCGCAACCGGAGACGTAAAATACCCTGGCGTTTTTTCAACGGTGATCTGATTTGGGTATGAATATGGCATTTGGTCTTGATACCATTCGAACCCTTTGGCATAGTTCTCGTCCCAATCGAAAAAGTGAACTTCAGTTGCCGCCGCTGCCACTTCGGGATGGATATCCAGCATTTCTAGCAACGCTCTGGTGCCTCCTTTTCGCACGCCGATGATGATGCTGTGTGGAGCGTGTTTGCTGGTTCCTGGAGGAGGAACTAAAGAAGGGCCGACCGTAATGTTGTCCAGATCTCCAGGGGACGGAGTTGACCCCTTTGGCCACACCTGGATGAACTCCGGCGGGGCGGCATATGTCCGGAGGGCCAGGAATAAAATGTAGCTTAGAAGATTAGCCATGAAGAAGGTGAGAGGAGATAGAGAAGAAGAACGGAGGAGGCTTGGTGTTGAAGGAGTTTCACAAACGCAAGCTAGAAGAGGTGAAGCCACCGGTCCACAGCGCATCTGGAAAACACGAGAGAAAAGAAGGAATGATCAGTTTATTTGACTCACTATACAGATTGAAGAGTATCTGAGAAGTCGCTGAACTTTCTAAGCAAAGGTTGATCCCATTATACACAGTGTTGTAACTGATAACTGATAATGAAACTACACCTATTAAAATCATTTTCAATAAAGCTGAAATAGATATAAAATATAAATTATAATGAATTAAAATGAGTTGAAGTACTAAAATGACTAATTGAAATAAAAGTAAAATCAATTATAACTATTTATAAATATTTTTAAAAACTAATAAACATGAGAAAATCACATTATAAAATTACTAAAATTAAACTAAATTTAACTGAAAAAAGCTGAAATAAAATATTACATGAAAGACTTGAAATGTTGCCTTGTTAACTAAATGAAATATATTTAAGTTGAAGTACTAAAATGATTAACTGAAATAAAACTAAAATTAAAATAAATTATAATTAAATAAATATTTTTAGAAACTAATAATCATGACAAATGCACCTAATAAAATGACTAAAAAGTTAACTAAATCAAACTGAAATGACCCTGAATAGAATAAAATATTAGATTAAAATTAGAAATGTTTGGCAATTAACTGAATCAATTTAACGAAGTAGAACTGAAATAAAAATAAAGCTACATAAAAACTAAAAATATTTACTAAATAATTACCTAAACTAAAATTAAAATCAAGACTGAAAATATAAAAATTAATGCTAATTCATATATAGCTTTTATTATTTTTCAGTTTTTTTTTTTTTTTTTTTTGCTTTATTTTTGTACTTTATGTTTGTTTAAATATAATAATCCTGTGCTAAATCACAATGAAGTTTGTTGTGGATGTCAAAATCAGTTTCCAGTGTTTTTACACCATTTCTGAATTTCCCAATAAAACCTAGCTTTTCAATCTCATCCCAGCCTGCTGATCCACAAAAATTGGCATACATCATGTAAAGACCCTCCTGAGAAAATAAATAACTGAGATTCCTCCAAGTATTTCATAAATCCAAGCCAGTTAAATTGGTTTTATGTGTGGCCAGACACTGCATGCAACATTATTGAATTCCAGTCATAATGACTGCTAAAAAACCCTCACAACACAGTAAGCAATTCGATTATATGGAAAGTGTTGCTATGTTTATAAAAATGCATTGCATTTCTACTCAGCAATCCACAGTCGTACCTCGAGATCAGCGAGTTCAATCCATTGCTGTCCTTTCTCAGATCGCATTAAAACCTACACGGATGTCTTAGAGAAGATAAAGCACTAACTATACAATACTTCTGTTCACTAAAGGAGATTCTTTTATCGCTTCAGCAGATTTAAAGAAGAGCCAAGGCCAAAGTCGCAGCCAAGACAGAGAAAGGAGAGCAGAAAGATCCTCGCTGATTGAGTTCAAAGGATCTTCAAGTGTCCCATGTAAATGTGTGAAATCACAAACATCTTCTGACCTTTACGCTTCATCAAATTCCCGAGCGTAGCAAACAGAGACACAGTTAACAGAGCCTCTTACTCAGACCAAACAGCCGAGCCTCCAGTCACAATATTCCTCCAGTTAAAGGTCACTCCGGTGGCATTTACCGCCGCTCTCCAAACTGATTAAAGCTTATAACTCTATTACAGATTACAGCCATCTGCACGCTTTCATGAGACACCATTACTTGACTTGATTTCTGCTCTCAGAACACTTTATCCAAACTCCACTCGCTCCAGTCAAGTAGCTATTCATCACATGTTAATCATTGTGTTTATTATGATTAGCCACTTCTTGGCCGGTCACGCTGGTTTCCTTTCAAGACTGTGGGCTGAAATGTGATCTGCGAGAAAACCCTTAGTGATAATTACAAATAAGGGCTTTCTAGGGCCCTAGGATTTTTTTTTTTTTTTTTTTTTATTCTTTGATAATACATTTTTATGGCAGTATCACAACATTTTTTTTTATCAACTTTTAATTTAAACTGTGAACATGTTCAGCACTTTGGCCAAAAAATGAATGGAATTAAATGCATATTAAAAGATTAATTAAATTGTTACAGTTTTATGCATTAATTTGATTCCTACCATTTTTGATAAGAAATTTGTATTCAGTCATAAAACTGAAAATTAAAACTGAGAACACAGAATTTATGTAAAAAAAAAAAAAAAAAGAAAGAAAGAAAAAAAAAATTCAAAGGGTTATATTATTGTTGAAATGTAAATACATTATTAAATAGTTAAGGTTTTATGAATTCAATTGATTAAACATCTTTATTAATAAAAAAAAAAATCAAACCATTAAAAATAGAACCCAGGAAAAAATGTAAACAGAAAAAAAGAAAAAAAATCAAAAAAAAAAAAAATCAACATTTTATAGATCCCTATTATTGTTAAATCTTTAATAAATTATTAAATTGTTATTTTTATGAATTCAATTCAATTCAATTAAACATCCTTTTTGATTATTAAAATTTATTTCAACAGACAGAAGTAAAAAAGCAATCCGTAAAACATTTCAAAGAGCCCTATTGTTGTGAAAAATTTAGTAAATTATTAAATTGTTAATGTTTTATGAATAACAATCTATTAGACATCATCCTTTCTGATTAATAAAATGTAATTAAACAAAATTATTTTTTTTAAAATTGTAATAAATTACATAGTTTAAATTTTATGAATTCAATTGATTAAACATCCCTTTTGTTTATTAAAATTTAATTTAACTTAAAAAAATTGAAATCAGGAAAGAATGAAGCAGAAAACAGGCAAAAAAATCTAATTTGTGAAAAATAAAACATTTCATAGAGCCTCATTATTGTTAAAATTGTAATAAAATATTAAATTTTTAAAGTTTCACAAATTTAATTGATTAGACATTCTTTTTTGATTGTTACAATTTAATTCAACGGAATTATAAAACAGAATCCATAGAATATTAAAACAGAAAACGTTATTTGGAAAGAAAAAATCAAATGGAATTTTGGGAAAAATAAAACCGATTTCATAGGTTTCTTAGCTTTAGGTCTTTGTTTCAGCGGGGTCCTAGACATATTTTCATGACATTCAGCCTTTGCAGAAGCAGCTCAACTGTATGACAATGAAAACTTTATTTTCCCTCTACCACCACCACAAACTGCTTCCCATTCCTCTCTCTTTCTTATTCACATCTTCTTCCCGCGAGCTCAGAAAGTGACACTGCTGTAGTCTGTAACAGAGGGATGGATGGATGGATGAGGTGAAGGAGCTTCAGATGAACTGATGTGGCGTTTCTGTCTGCCTGTCAGCGGTCAGACAGTAGAAGAGCTGCCAGGCCTGATGCTAACAGCAAGACGTGCGGCCAAGACTGCTGTCCAAACCAATCCGGCTCACAGCAGCGCTGCATGCAACAAAATCTCTGAAAGCAGCCCAGCGATCACAAGTGCTGGGGGACTCAGATAGATTCTGCGTGTGGTTTCCCCCAAAATATATCTGGACACTGGACAAAATGTCTGAATATCATTGCATTAGATAAATACTAAAGCAAGTGGCCTATGCAAACAGAAACAACCTAAAGCAAACCAGCGTTTCTTTGCAATAACGTTTCTTTCAAGTTCACACTGGTGATTTACCTTCACTTTCAATGTAAATGCATTTCCAGGCAATGCATGAACTGATAAAAGCTTAATGGAATGCATGTTGCTTTGGATAAAAGCGTCTGCCAAATGCATAAATGAAAATATATGTAACAATTGTATGAGACTGACTTTTGTGTGGACTTTTGTATGCGTAATAGTACAACTATGCATACTGAACTATGTTTAGAACCAAATTGTGATTTTAATGAGTAGGCCTGAGACAAAAAGAAAAAAACATCACAAGCTGGCTGTCATGTGATCGTCAGAAGTATATAATACATAAAATGCATAGCTAAAAAAATTAAAATAAATACACAAAATAAAAAGAATAAAAAATAAACAAAAATTCACAAGCTCACTGTCTTATTACAGTCCCACATATATAATAAATAAAATTCATACATAAAGTAAAATAGCAAAATAATAATAATAATAACAATAATATTAATAAAATTAAATTATTAAAAAAAATAAAAAGTAAAATAAAATAAAATAAAATAAAATAAAATAAAATAAAATAAAATAAAAATCAAAGCTGCCTGTCATGCAATGGTCAGAAGTTTATTTTTTTTTTTTTGTTTTTTTTTTTTTGTGTATTTTAGGTATGAATTTTATTTGTCATATATATAAACAGAAGTTCACTGGTAAAAATAAATGAATAAATAAATAAATAATAAAAAATATAAATAAATAAACATTACTTTTTAATTAACAGCCCCCCTAATTAATACTCCCCTTTCTAAAAACTAACAAAATAATATATATATATATATATATATATATATATATATATATATACACACACACATACATACACACACACACACACACACACACACACATACACATACATACATACATACATACACACAACATTACAATGTGACTGTTGTTTATAAACACTTTTGGACTGATCATAAGTATATAATTATAAATAAAATTCACAGCCAAAAACAAACAAAAACAAGCAAATAAATAACATCATAACCTGAGTGTCACTTCTGAATATTCAGTCAAAAAATCATTGATTTGGATGGATAAAATGAAGTGTCTGAAGAAGAAGTGTCTGCAGAAGAAGGCACTGACCGCTCGCAGTGCAGACGCTTCAGATGATTATAATGGAGGCAATTTAGCTCTGACAGTCCACAACTGGAGTACACAACTCTGAGTACATCTGAGAACCACTCCGGTCTATTGGTGCATTACTTCAGACAAAACAAATGTGTTTTGTGAAGTGTTTTCCACTGTCTTCTACACAAAAAATGCCACTGCCTTTAATAGTTTGTTATCTAATGCAAAGAATGAATAAAATTCAACACTTGTTTCTTACTAATTCTGACCTTCTGATTCCAAAAACAGTGTCTGTTTTGCTGGAGCATGTCACACTTACTCACTTAATATGATGCATTTCATAGCATTTTTGCGTTCAATGAGCAATTGTGTGGTGAAGAAGTCTTGTATTTTCCCTTAATCAGCAGAAAACACCACAAACACATGATTCCTGTCTGAATCTGAGGCACATTACAACTATTTGATCCATTCTCAGCCCAGTTTCACATGCATGACATTATTTGCCTGATCCTAAATGATGGTTTTCTGCTTTCACTGCATTCAAACAGTGACTGAAAATTACAGATTTTGCGAGAAAAGCTGATTTACTTATAAACTTATGTAAAATTCTTTGACATTAAATGAAGTATCTGAACATATTTTTGCTCTCCATTTAAGTTAAATGATACATTTTAACAATACATTAAAAGATACATTTTGAAACATTTGACTGCTTTTGATATTTTGATAAGTGCATTATATATAATACATATAATTTATATATACACTACCAGTCAAAAGTTTTTGAACAGCAAGATTTTTAATGTTTTTAAAGAAGTGTCGTCTGCTCACCAAGCCTGCATTTATTTGATCCAATATACAGCAAAAACAGTACAATTTTAAATATTTTTAATATTTAATTTATTCCTTATCAATTTATTTCTGTGATCAGCGCTGTATTTTCAGCATCATTACTCCAGTCTTCAGTGTCACATGATCCTTCAGAAATCATTCTAATATGCTGATTTGCTGCTCAAGAAACATTTTTTATTATTATTATCAATATTTAAAACAGCTGAGTACATTTTTTTTTTCAGGATTCTTTGATGAATAGAAAGACTCAAAGATCAGCATTTATCTGAAATAAAAAGCTTTTGTAACATTATACACTAAAAGCTTGGAGTCAGTATAATATTTTATTTATTTATTTTTATTTTTGGGAAAGAAATGATAGAAATTAAGATTTATTTAGAAAGGATGCTTTAAATTGATCAAAACTGATGATAAAGGCATTTAATAATGTTACAAAAGATTTTTATTTCAGATACAATGCTGATCTTCTGAACTTTCTATTAATCAAAGAAACCTGAAAAAAATTCCACTCAGCTGTTTTCAACATAATAATAATAATAATAATAATAATAATAATAATAATAAATGTTTTTTGAGCAGCAAATCAAAATATTAGAATGATTTCTGAAGGATCATGAGACTGGAGTAATGATGCTAAAAATTCAGCTTTGTTAATCACAGGAATAAATTACATTTTAAAATATATTCAAATAGAAAAGTTATTTTAAATAGTAAAAAATATTTCAAAATGTTACTGTTTGTGCTGTATTTTGGATCAAATAAATGCAAGCTTGGTGAGCAGAAGAGACTTCTTTAAAAAACATTAAAAATCTTACTGTTCGAAAACTTATTAGCATAATTTGAAAGATCTTCATTCTTATTTTGAGGAAAAACTGTGATGGACAGTTTTTATTAATATTTTTGAACTCAGCATCATCAAATTAAGTAATATAAGATTCTTAATCCTAAAACTTTCAGCAGAAAGTTTTAATTAAGATGCAGGATTGTGTTGCCAGAATGTTTTTTGCCTTCTCAAATCAAAAAGTCTCAACAATACACACAATTTAAGACATCATCCATAGATTTACGCTTACTGTTCAACACACGGTTTGACTTCTAATACAATTACATTTCCAGATATTTAGTGTTAAACATGCATTACAGTCCTAAAATACCACGATTACTCCTCTCTCCTGCAGTTGCATGCATGTCTGCTTCTGTCAGCTGGATCTATTTAGTGCGTTCGCAGATGACAACTCTTGATATATTCCTCTGTCTGCTCCACACTATGGCTCTCTATCTAAAGTTTAGTCATGATAAATGCACATACACACGTGTGTGTTGAGCTCCAGGTCTCTCCACGGGACACAAAGACGGCTAATTACCCAAAGCGCCTGTTTCTGCGACTCATTCTTATTCCAGGTCTCTGTCTTTCTTTAAGATGAGATGGAAACAGCAGGCAGCGTGATGCTTAGCAGAGCCTCATTTGAGAGCGATTAGCATAAAACAATAATTAATCCAATGAAGCCTGATATTACAGTGCTCTTTTCAGACAGTATCACAACTGTTTTTACAGCTGATAGCGAGGTTTCGGCGCGAACCGCAATCAGTGTGCGATAAAACATCACAGTTCTCACACTCAAGCGTAACACAGGTGAGGAAAACGTGACAGTCTGATGGGATACATTCAACTAGTCATTTGGAAGATTATGCACTTTTAAAGGTAAAGTTTCTTTATTCACATTGATAGTTCCACGAAGAACCTTTAACATCCAATGAATCTTTCCACTGCACAAAAGGTTCGTTAGATGATTAAAATGTTCGGTCACACTTTATATTAGGTGGCTTTAACTTTACTTTACTTACATCAAAAAAATACGTACAATGTACTTATTGCGGTCATATTGTATTTCAAAACACTTTTGCTGCTACTGAGGTGGGATACGGTTAAGGTTAGGTACAGGTTTAGTGGTATGGGTAGGTTTAAGGGTAGGTTAATGTGTAAGGGATGAGTCAACAGTGTAATTATAAATGTAATTACAGAAATTAATTACAGATGTAATTAATTAAAAATATAAGTACAAAGTAAAAACATGTATGTGCACAATAAGTGCATTGTATCAAATGATTATTTTAAATGTACGTACACAGTAGTTAAGGCCACCTAATATAAAGTGGGACCAAATGTTCTTTACAGTAATAAAAAAAGGTTCTTTTAAGAACTGATCACTGAAAGGTTCTTTTTGGAACGAAAAATGGTTCTATTTTTTTTTAGCTGAGAATCGATTCTAAAGTATTGGGAATCAAGAATCAGTTCTGGAGGGTGACATTGATTCCATCAAAGGGAATCAACTCCTTTCAGTCGTTCGCTGATTGTAATGGGAAGTCTAGGGGGAAAAAAAGTTTATATGATTAAAATGTTCTTCACACTAAGAAAAAAAATGGTTATTTTAAGAACTGATCACTGAAAGATTCTTTGGGGAAGCAAAAAAGTTTCATCTTAGGGCTGGGAATCAATTCCACAAAGATAGATTCTGAGGCATTGGGAATCAGGAATCGATTCCATGGAAGGGAATTGACTCTGAGTCACTTGCTAATAGTGCTGAGAAGTCCTGGGGGAAAAAGGTTCTTTAGATTATTACAATGTTCTTCACACCAAGAAAAGAGGGTTCTTTTAAGAACTGATCACTGAAAGGTTCTTTTGGGAACCAAAAACAGTTCTTCATAGGGTTGAGAATCAATTTCAAAAAGAATCGATTCCAAGGCATATGGAATTGAGAATCGATTCCAAAGGTTTAATAAATTCCATCAAAAATGGTTGATTCTGTGGTGATGAGAATCAAGAATCGATTCTAAAGTTTGAAATTGATTCCATAAAAAGGAATTGACTCTTCTAAGTTGCTCGCTAATAGTCCAGGAGGAAAGCAAATTTACAGGGCGGCATAAAAGATATTGATAATAATCAATGAATACTAAGAGAGTTTAAAAGCAGTAAGCCTTTATCTCACATAGTCACAGCGAGATGAGGTGAACATGTTTCTGCAGTCTTAAAAAAAAAAAAAAAAAAAAAAAGAATCGAAAAGAACAATAAGAAATCAATTCCAGAACCAGATTTCGTAATCAAATTTTGGAACCTTTATTTAAAAATAAAGAGTGAAGAAATTTAAACTAAAGCAGATGTTGATCCGTCATTTTATTCCAAACTAGGCTGCTTCTCGACTGCTGTGTTTACTGCGGTGGAGTGTTAAAGTGTGTTCACTTTCACACACAAGCTGTAAACAAAACTGCAGTTTTGAGAGCATGATACATGTGTGTTGGACACCCTGCGGCGAGGCTTCTGTGCTTCTTTATTCAACGTGTGAGAAAGAGCTGAAGATCCGCCGGTAGATTATCCGGTCGCTGGAGTTCGGCCTGTCTGCAGCGATGCAGTCAACTAATCCTGATCAGAAGGGATGATGGGATATCCTCACGCGGGTCAGACCTCTGTGAAATCAATCCTCATATGTACTCTCTATCGCTCGCTCGCTCGCTTTTTTTCTTTCTAACGCCCTTTTGCTCTCTGCTCCCTGTTTACTCGTGCACTCTTTCTGTCAGTCACACAAACAGAGCCGCTCTCATGCTTTACGCTTTTTCAGAACATTTCTGGTCATATTTTGAGGTCACATTTCAACTAAAAACAAAAGAAAAAACATGTAAAATAATAAAAGGATATTCTTTGCACAAAAAAAAAATTAAGCCATTGATTTGATGCTAAACTATGTTGATTTAATTAAATATATGTAGCAATAACTTGAAAACAGAAATCAGGTCATATTTTGAGGTCACATTTCAACTAAAAATCAAAAGAAAAAACAAAAAACAAAGCCATTATACGTATATGTATATGTGTGTGTGTGTGTGTGTGTGTGTGTGTGTGTGTACGACATATTTTGAGGTCACATTTCAACTAAAAAAAAAAAAGAAAATGATTAAACAAAAGAACAAAAGAAACTAAAAACAAAAAAAAAGAAAATGATTAAATAAAATTCATAAAAAATATTAAACAAAAAAATGAAGCCTAATTTGATGCAAAACTATGTTGATTACATACTAGAAATTAAATCCACCAGCAAATACAATTATATATACACATGATATCAATACATGTCTATATACACATATATAATTTGAAAACAGAAATTGGACATATTCTGAGGTCATATTTCAACTGAAAACATAAGAAAATAATTAAATAATATATAAAATATATTTATAATATAAATGCATATAAATATATAAAAAAGATAAATAAATATATTCATAATTGTAAAATTATTTCCATAGGGTCTGTTACATTTTATGGGGGGAATATTGATGAAATTCATGAACATTTATTATGAAAATGTAAATAACATCACAATTGTCCATAAAAGTATGGGATAAAAACCAAAAAAAAAGAAAAAAAAAAAAAAAAACTGAAAACTGACTGAAAACATTTTTCAGGCTACGTCATATCCCTTTACCATCACTTTATTTAAATATTGAAGACTAATAGCACTTTAAGGGAAGCAGCTTTTCTATTGCCAGTTTGCATAATTTCAAAGCAGTTTTTAATCTATGAAATATAACTGATATATTTTTCAATGCCTGACACAGTTTTTAGTCATGCAGATAATCAACCATCTACAAAACTCTTCAGTGCATGCGTTTCTTAATCTTGTAACAGCATGCAACTTTAGAAAGAACTGTAATCACTGTAGGCTACAATTCATATTCTCTATGCAAAAAATAGCATCTCACTTCTTTGATTTCGGGGTGAATATGACTGGGACCTGTTCTTGACAGGCTCTGTGAGATTCTCACAGTTTTCTGCTCTGTTCTTTGTGTTTTTGGACAGTTGTAGCTCACGCTTTCACAGCCTTCAAACGCTCTAACGCTTCCCATAGTGCATCTTTCCCTCATAAGACAGCGCGTTTCTCTCTTTCTCGCTCACATCAGCGCAGAAGGCCAGATAAACGTCTCATTCATAACACAAATATCTGACCGCATGAAACCATCATCGCAACAATTCACACCTCACCTTGAAACAGACCGATAAAAGCGTATCCTGCGAGAACCGCTGAGAGGATTGCAGCAGCAGGTCTGTGTAATGCAGCTCAAATGTTTGGAGGTTTCCTGCGAGAGAACTGCACCCATGTTGCTTCGCTTGAGGAAGAAAACAGTGCTTTGGGGAAACAGGCTTTCAAACAATCCCTGAGGATTCCTCTACAGAGGCTGAAGGGCTTTTCAGGACAGCAGGACAGAGACTAGACCCCTGCTTCAAAACCTAGTCAACTTCCTCACAATAAACAACTCAAAAAACTCTCAAAGTTCAAGGGAGACTCGAATTACTATGGACTGCAAGTTGGACATGAATATTGAATAAAATAGTTCATTTGTAATTAGATTAATGCGAGAGACCACAGGTGAATAGGGTAAAAAACAATTTAACTAGATTTCACCCTCCTTCCCGAGTTGATTGATTACATTAATAACTGCAAACCTTTTTTTATTTTTTTTTTTGTATTACAGCTTCTCTGAAAATCAGGCATTATCTAATTAAACATGCACTAATTTGTACACATGAGAACAGAATTCTGGGCTGCGTTTCTCAAAAGCATCGTAAGCCTAAATAGATCGTTGACCCATTTTTCTCAGAATTGCGGGATGTAAACTCACAATTCTGACTTTTCTTGCCATTCTGACTTCTTTTCTCAGAACTGTGAGACTATTTTTGTAGAATTGTGAATTTATATCTCTCAATTCTGACTTTATAACTTGCAGTTGGTTGTTATAAAGTCAGAATTGCTTGTTTATATCTTGCAATTTTGGCTTTATTACTCAGAATTGTGAGTTTATTTCTCAGAATGAGAGTTAAAATTTCACAGTCAGAATTGCTTGTTTATATCATGCAATTTAAAGAAAAAAAGTCGGAATTACCTTGTTCCATAGAAACTATTGTCGAAATACTGTCGCAAATAGAGAAAGTGCAATTAAATAAACAATTAAAAGTGTATTTGGCATATTTTCTTTCCACTAGTCTGAAAAAAACATGAAAAGCCAAATAACTCTCCAAACTAACCATTGTGTTAAAAAAATGGCTTTTGCTTTTAGGGACTTGCAATAAACCGTTTTATAGATATTTTTGTACTGAATGAAATCTAAGCATATTTATATGCGACACCTCTCAACTCATCCATTTTCTATTATTGCAATGTATTCTAGCATTACAAGAGATTCTGCCTTAGAAAGAAACAAGAAATCTATTGCAACTGAAGAGTTTGACATTAGGATGTTAAGCTAACAACACAATTCGAATGAGCATAAAAAGACACTCCAAAAACAATTGTTTGTCTCAACAACAACAACAACAAAATTAACGCAACAGTTTTTTTAAGTTATGACAACTTCTAATGAAAATATGTTCAAACCAACAAATGGTAGCACTTTATTTTTTAGTCCTGTTCCGTGTGTACATACATACTATGTATTAACTATGTTATTATTGCAATTACAATAACTGGGTAATAACTAGTTACTAACCATGAACCTAAACCTTGTAACCCATGTAGTTACCTTATATTACCCAGTACTGTCTTGGGTAAGTGCACTGTAAGTACACATACTGTAATATAAAGTGTAACCTAACAAACTACACAGAGTTAAAAGAACTTAAAGTGCATTTTTAAAAGCTGATTACTCAACAAAAAAAAAAGTTGTAAAACTTACTTCAACATAATTGAGTTGTGGCTCTGAAAGCAATGAATCTTGTCTGTTGCAGCTTAAATGAACAGCTAACACAGCACGTGTTAAATGTAACTTATTTAGCATGTAAATTTAATGAAGTAGTAATACAGTGCAGTCATCGCTCATATGGTCAATGTAGTGTTTACCTTCATGTAGCCACACACAACCTAACCATGAGCTCTACTCTTCAGCACAATGATAACCACAAAAACACAACAGAAATGTCAAACATAGCAACATTAGCAGGTCTTTCCCTTTACTAAAAAAACACATAAAATAGCATTAAATTTCAACATTTATTCTCCTTATCCAGTCCTATGCAAAGCATGCTGGGAACTAGAAATCCACTGCCAAATTTTCAAAGTTGGCAAGACATTTTCTACAACTTCTTTAAAACAAAAACCCCAAATAAATAAATAATGCAGAGTTTAAAAAGTTCAGTGCATTTCAGTTTAAATTACACAATATTTAAGTGATGTAATGCTCAACTCAAAATAATATTTGCAACTTAAAAGGTTTAATTAAAACAGTAAATTCTAATTATTACCTTGCAAACATGCATTTAAGTAAGTTTTGGTAATATTTCCTCTAAATTTCTTTTTAAAGTGCATTACACAGAAACATTGAATAAAATAGTCCATATGTGATTAGATTAAACGATTAAAAATGACTTTTTCAGTATTTAATGAAATATAATCATTTATATTCTCTTTCTACTTTCTTTGAATAATATTTTCATCGTTGCAGTGCATTCTGGGATTGCTAACTTACAACTGATTGCAACAGACGCTTGACATCAGGACAACTTTAATGAGACAAAAAAACACTGCATGCATAAAAACAGGCATTAAAGGTAATTTAAAAATTAAAAATCACCATGAAATATTTTTATGGCTTGTTTGCTATCTGTTAGCTTTAAAGACATCAAAATTTGTTAAAGTTTGCCTTCATAACAACTGATTTCAACAGACGTCTGACGTTAAGGTGCAACTAATCTAACAACACAATCTTAAGCATAAAAAGACACTGCATGCATAAAAACTAGTATTTTAGTATCAATATACATTCATCATCTCATATGGCATTACTGAGATCATGGGTATGCATGAATTTAATGAAACTGCATACCTTGAAAGTCACTTTCAATAAAAATTATTTGCTAAATGCATGAATGCAAATGCATATTTTTTGTTAATTCCAACATATTGTGAATGCAGCATTACAATTTGCCCCTAAACAGGTTTTTGCCTACCTTTTGCAAAAGCCTTCGTGTTGCAAGCATGCGTTTGATGTCTGAAAATGCTAGATTTGACTCAAACCAATTGCAACAACAAACAGTTCAGCGACTGAAACGGCGTATAGGAGAAAACCGAAATCTTTTTACAGGAAAAAGCTCCACTTAGGCGGCAAACCTGCCAAATGAATTTGCATTTTTTATTAGGCTTCGCATTATTTTTCAGCAGCTCATGTAATTGGTTTTCCTCTGCTGAAATGGTTTAAGGGCGAATATAAAACACAGCTCAGTGTTGAAAATAGCATTTTTCATTTGAATTGCAAACCGTCTATTCTGCATTGCCACACTCGAGAGGGACGCAACGTATTAAAATATGCTGAAGTGTGTGTGTGTGTGTGGAGAACGTGAGACCTGTTAGCAAGCTTCATAAGAAAAGTTTCACCTCCAGACACTCTGTAATTCCCGCCATTGTGACGTCCCCAGGTGGTGAGAACGTCAAGCCAACTTAATATTATGAAGAAATGCACACAAAAAGATTTATGCACCTGCTGAGACAATATATGTGCATCTATATGCACCACATATGAAACTCTTTGTACCAAATGTTGGTGTTTTTAGGAGGCAAGTCAATAATTGTTGCATTCGGAGAAAGAGCGAGCGACATGTCATTTCACTAAAGCGGTTATCAGGCTCACATGGGCAATAACACGCTTAAAAAAGAAGAAATGCACAAGAGATGTGCAAGTAATAAGCCTCCGGATGAGTCTGCGAGTGCTGATGAAGAGTTCAAGCAGGTATGAGCCAGGAAATGTGTGAAAGTTAGCGATGGTGAAAAGAGATGGATATTCAGCTATTTTGGGAATGCGTGAGTAAAAAGACACTGGATCCAAACCTGCCACATTCATTATACGCTGGAAGACAGAGAAAAGAAAGGAAAGGACATGAGATGAGATTCATCCAGCTTGTTAAACTGTTTCTGTGGCATCAAAATAGACCTTGTTTACTTTAATTCATCTTCCTGCTCTTACTGTGAGTGATGTATGCATGTTATTAAAAAAATCCATTTCTAATGTCCAAAAATGACTTGATGCACGTCACTCTGAAATACGTCAAATTAGGGATTTTAAGATGTGTATTTTAGATCATCATTCTCTAATTTACCAAAATCAACTTTTAGCAGATAAATGCATTTGAAATCAAATGAAAATACATTAATATCTACAGCAAAAGCTGTCGATAGATAATAAAAAGGGCAAAATCAGAGAAAGCACTTCTGTTAGACCAAATGTACAAATGTTACAAGCAACAATAATGTAAAAATGGTTAAATATATCAGTCGTTATGATGGTTTATTAATACTTTAAAAAAATCAGCATCCAAAATTAATTAATTTTTTGCCATACCTACCAATGGGAGGTGAATTAGGAAAGAAATACTAAATATTAACTGATAAATATTTATTACCGACCATGAAATAGTATTTTGCATTTTGCATATTATTATTATTATTATTATTATTTTAAAATCAGGGTCCAAACTTAAACTTTTCTTGCCACACCTACCAATAGGAGATGAATTAAAAAAAAAAAAAAAAGTTGTCATATTTATTACTGATCAAAAATCTGCATTTAGCAATTTTGCATATTATTAGTATTTTTGTTATTAATATTAATAATAATCATAATTATTATTACTTTAAAATCAGGGACAAAATTATTATTTATTATTATTATTATTATTATTATTATTATTATTATTAATAAATTAAATATATATTTTTGTTATTGTGACAAATTATTTAAATTGTTTTTTTAATTAGTTTTTTTTTCAAACTAATTTAATTCAAACTTTAATGAGTTTTTCAAAATGTTTACTTTTCCACTTGTTAATTCTGAACCCTGTTTATAATGTTTCTAGTGAGTTCAAACCATACTCTGCTCCTCATTTATGTTTATGAAATCGTTAGTTGCAGACCCGAACATGAGGGCTGCTCTGTTAATTAAGCAGACGATCAAACCTCCCTCTGCGACTCCAGCAGCGCCACAATACGGCTGTATGTTCACTCGACAGACGAGCGGATCTTCTGAATGACACTCATCAACCCTGCAGGAACCAAACACTCCGGATGATAATCTGAAAACTCCTCTGTTAATCTCCACCGCCAGCGATGCCAAGGTTATGTGTCAGAATGAGCAACTATAAAACTAATGTGATATATACTGTCAAAACCCACTGAGTTCCCTATCTAGACAGCATCTCAAGGGTTCATAGATGAGATACCTTGGTTTGGACAAATTCTTAGGCACTACTGCATGTAACCTACCATTCAAAAGGTTGGGGCCAGTATACTTTACTCATCATGGACGCATTAAATTGATGAAAATTGACAGTAAAGACATTTATAATGTTACAAAAGAGTTCTATTTCAAATAAATGCTATTCTTTTGAACTTTCTATTCATCTGTGAATCCTGCAAAATAAAATGTGTCATGGCTTCCACAAAAATATTGGGCAGCACAATTGTTTTCAACATTGATAATAATCAGAAATGTTTCTTGAGCAGCAAATCAGCATATTAGAATGACTTCTGAAGGATCATGTCACTGAAGACTGGAGTAATGATGCTGAAAATTCAGCTTTGATCACAGAAATAAATTACATTTTAACAGATATTCACATAGAAAACAGCTATTTTAAATTGCAATATATCACAATTTTTTTACTGTACTTTTGATCAAATAAATGCATCCTTGATGAGTAGAAGAGACTTCTTTAAAAACCTCTGATATTTTACTATCACTGAGATACTATTATAGTTTTTTTTATAATAGTACAACAAAATGAATACATTTTTATTTTTAGATTTTTAATTTAAATTTGATTTTGTAATTTTATTGTACATTTGTTATTTTTAGTAGTTTGTTATACACACACACACAGTGCCTTGCGAAAGTATTCATACCCCTTCATTTTTTTTCATGTTTTTTTT